>LBNU01007382.1:168065-191847 GCA_014162995.1 Artemisia annua
TTTTTTTATTTTATTATTATTTTTATTTTTTTTTACCTCTTCATAAGTTTTTATATCTATTCTTAAACATCCATAGTGGATGCTCTAATCATAAGTGTCACCAATCAAATTTGTAGGTCTAAAATTGAACTCAAGTTATTTTCTCCAGTAAACTCTCATTGACCGGGTCAACTACATGTATGTGACAAAGTAATGCTTCTTAGTGTTCGATACACATACAATTGTGTTAGTACAAAATTAGGGGATTATGTTTATGGTTGGACACGAGAGAAAAGGGTTTCTTGAATATCCTAAGAACTTTAAACTAATTGAGAGTAGACTGGGGTCTCCTGCTAAGAAAAGAACAACAGTTAGTCTCATTGTGGGGGGCAACCCACGATCAACCTCGGGTATGAGTAAGACCTGCTCATTAGCGGTATTTTACCTTGGTATTTATAGGCAGATAGTTTTGTCGTGTTTTGGAGATCACGAGATGAGGGCTCGCCTTATTAACCGAAGGGTCATATGATGCTCGCCTTGTAATCATACCCTTTGACTTACTATATGCTTCATTAGTTATGTTATTGTATTTGGAAATGTTGCCCTCGGTTGTGGGGTCGTTGCCCTTCTCAAATTAGTAAGCATATGTTTATATCTTAATCCCACGTTATATTCATTACCTCTCTTGGTTAGGTGGTGGGCTTCCTTTGGTTCGGAATGCCCATTGATTTTACTAAGTCTTGAGGGTGATGCGTGTCGCAATATCTCCTTTCTACCGCTGATTGGGTTTAGAGTCCGGATATCCGAAGCTGCGGTCAACTCGCAAATATCCGCCATATTAGGTGTGTTCCCAACTTTTGCATGTGGTCTGGGGATATATACTATACGTTATCAAACGGTATAGTGAATAAGAATTAGTAATATTGCTACACGCGCATGGTTCATTTTTTTGTCTCATTTTCTTGGTTCATATTCAGTAATGAGAGCATAGATTTGTAAGTATTTGGACCCACAAAGATATACAGAAACTCAAGACTACAATCTTGTAATTTGAGCACCGTTTTTAAATTTTAAATATTGAAGAAAAAATTNTGCCACACATGGTGGCGGTGTTTTTGGGTTGGTTCAGCAGAGCAAGTCACTAAACGAAAAGAAGGGAAGGTGGTGCTTTTTGTCTCTTGTTGGTGAGGTTTGTTTGGCGGATACCACTACAGCTGTTGTTTAGTGGTTGATTTGATGAGGTGAGTGAATGTTGCTGATGTGGCGGTACCGGGTTTAGTCACCATTACTGCTAGCCTAAAATGAACTTAAAACCATCCAAGACTAACAATTAATCTAGATTTCATAATGCAATGGATTGTGGGCCACAATAAGTTATTAGTATACACAAATCTAATTACACATGCGACATTTTCACCTGGCATTTTGGATGACTTGAGCTCCAATCAGAGTAACGTTCATCCTTTTGTCACACTAGTCTTCTCTCTTGTGCTTTGTGCTTATTCTGAATCAGAGTTGCAGCAGCCAACATAAAGTATAGATAAAATATCAGCCACAACGATAATGGAGATTTTGAAGTGCATTCTAGGAATGAAACTCGATTTGTAATGACATATGAAAAGAGGGCATGCATGACTGAATTCTCTATATTACTCAATAAGGATCATTAGAGGGAATTAGTTACGCCAACTAAGTCACTTTTAAATCGGATAAATGATTGTAAACTCAATATATACATCAGTAATATAGGATAGCAAGAAGAGTTTGAGAAGGCAACATTGGTTCAAATTATTAGGGATGCACTCAGGATTCGGGAATGGCAAAATATGGTATGCATGATTATTATCGTTTGTCATAAACCTGTCACAATAAGGGGGTGTCCAGAATTGCTTATTTTTAATGTGCTTATGTGCTTTAGAAATTGCTGCCATGTATTTACTAGAAACACTTTGTCTGGATAGAAGAAGCACATTACCAGTGATGACTTCTGCAGCTCAAACATTGTAGTATTTGTTTCTTTATCAACAGAGCATCCACTAACCATCCATTTTGGTGGTATATATATTCAAGCACATCACATAAACTGTAATAATCTGATGAGTCCCAAATTCTAGTAGCAGAACTACTGCTGAACATGCATCTACATGAAGGGAAAAAAAAGTGAGAATAACATTAATGCATTGTAATTGAAACTAACAGTTAAACTGATCATCATATTCACAACATAAACTTGATGCTCTCTCTTCCAGATATTCTATCCTTAAAATGAAACACACCACAAAATATCAAATTTATCATTAATAGTGTTTGACAACCAATCACAGAAGAATGCATACAATTGACTAACCTACAAATTTCATCCTGCAAGTTCACTTATTGGTGGACGATCCATCACATTGGATGCAGCTACTGCATTTCTTTGTAGTTGTGGATCAATATCAGGCAATTTAGGAATCTGAATTCAGAAAAATGTTAAAAAGGTAGAAAAAAATTAAAAAAATTAAGGTTACTCTGGAATTAAGACAGAACCATAAACATGTACCTGCGCTAAGACATCGATTGTTCTACGTAAGAGGCGTGCTAGATCTCCTTCATCCATCGCACAATCCATCATTATTTCTCTCCAAGTCAGACCAGAAGCCCAGGCTTCAACCATACCAGAAAACTGGCTATCCAAGCAGCAAGGTATCTGCACGCCACATCATACATTGCCTCTTCTTTTTAGAAAATAAAACAAAAAAACAAATAATAACCAGATGTTTCTATTCAGAAGCAGGTCATAACATTCAATGGACTAACCTCTACATTATGCTTTTCTTGAAGTTGTAAGAGCGATCTTCTTTGGTCATCCAGAAAGTTGATGACATCTAACACAGCCGTGGAAGGCTCATAAATATAGCTGCAAAAAGAAATTTATATTAAAGAATTTATGGATTGCGCACTTAAAAATCAGATGAACCACTTAGCTTAAGTACAAATTAAATATATTATACCTGTTATTTTTTGAAGGCCTGACCTTAATACCTTCAGAAACAATGCTTCCACAAACAGCAGCTAGCTGTGGAGGCTTAAGATCTAGCAAAATTTTGTTACGAAGAACCATAGCAATCCAAATCTCGTTTTCCCCTCGAAGAGCAGAAGCAGTTTCACCAAGTGGAAATATCACATGTGTGTTTATATCCAAGGCCCTTATTTCATGTATGACACTGCTCACCTGTCAAGAGCAGTTACCACAATTATAACAATAACAGCTATTTATATAAGATACAATTGTTATTATAGATCGTAACAAACATAAAGCTATAACGAATAGAGTATTCTCTGCTAACAGTATGTCTGTAATGTTTATCTCAAATTCACAAACCACAAAACACTGGAAAGTGGCATGGCATAACTTATTATGGTGAGTTACCTGCAGAAACTCCTTCCAGCCAGATGGTTCAATCTGCTCAATACGAGTAATCAAACGACTTGATCTAGCTTTCAGGCGCCGGATCTTTTCCTCCGTGAACTTAGCCACATCCACTATCTTTTTATATTCTTTAAAGCCTTCTGTCCTAGCTATTCTTTTCTTCAACTGAGAAACTTTATTCCGCTGGTTCTTGTAAGATTCTACTGCATCATAGTATGCTTGCGAATATTGCACAACCTAACCAACAAGGAAAAATACAAAACTCATGAGGGCAAACAGCTTTCATGCATAATGCTATGAATATTAAATTAAAAGGCATTATTACCTCACTATCCTCCGGGAGACTACTTAAAACTGGGACATTTAAACTCCAAGACCATGTGTCTAGCGACCCTTCCATGCACCAAATACCTCCAAGTTCAGATTGACTGAGCTTCTGCCATTGCATTTCCTCCTTTTCAAGAAGAACAGTCATGATTTCTCGAGGTAAAGCGTCACCATTCGTCAAAGCATTATTGGGGAAGCCAGTTCTATACACTGTCTTAATACACCTCTCGGTGAAAAGATACCATGTGTTATCCGAACCAAGAGCCACATAGTAAGATGGTTTTATACTAAGTTGACTTTCGATGTCATCAGAATCACCTTCAGATGTTACTTTTAGAGCAAATGAATCATTCTCAAAAACCTGTAGGTAGCAAACCAATATGATATTCAAAATATGGAACCCTGGCAAAAGTTATACCCATAAATTGAGAGATAAGTTTTGATGCGTAAAGAGCGCACATGCAAGAACACATACCATGTTTTTTAGTTTTGAACCATCCATGGAATCAACATCACCCAAATAAACAGCTGGGACCAAATGTTTAACTCCAGCGCTATCATGATACTGCAAGCACAAAAAAGGTAGATGTTCGCCGTCCATTTTCTGTAATAACGGTCTCAAGGAAGACATTCTTTCCATTTCCATCCTTCTACGTAGTTCTGTCCGTACACGCTTTTCTCCCTGAGAAACAGATGCGTTTGGTCACAATAATTAATTACGAAAGAGCACAAACCATGTTAATGTTTTATGCTAAAAAGTTACTAACAATGATATCCTAATATCTATAAAGACAGTGGCAGACATACTCTGAGTTCTTCCTGCAAATCTGCCATTTCTTTGTATGCTGATTTTGATAAAAGATTCTTGCTCTTCTTGTCGATAGCTTCATCACTAATTTCAGAAGTCAAAATCTCAATCTCGTTCTGTATTTTATTTAGCTCATCTTGTGCAGCGAGCATAACGTTACTCCCAACATAATTTCCAAAACTCTGTTCAACCAATTTCCTTGCTTCTTCTAGGGTGCGTCCAGCTCTGGAAACTTCTGTACCTTCGACTTCATTTGGTAACTGAGTAACTTTAGCCCCCTGCCTACCAAAACTCTTCATCAGTGACTGTTGTCACCAAAATGATAAAAAAATAAAAATAAAGTTAGAACACGTACAGCAAGAAGATTCAACACCATTCCATATGATGCAGTAAACTGTGAAACAAGGGGCTGTAGCCCAGCAAAGAGAAGTTTGCAGCATTCTTCAGCCCCTTCATAGGGAGTCTGCACAACAACAGCATGACCCTCTTTATCGATCCCTCTACGTCCAGCACGACCCGCCATTTGAAGCAGTTCGTTGGTGCTTAAGAAAATACGACCAGCTTCACTCCTTTTGCTGAGAGATGAAATCACAGCCGTCCGTGCAGGCATGTTGATTCCAGCAGCAAGTGTCTCAGTAGCAAAGACAACTTTGATCAGTCCTCTTTGGAATAACTCTTCTATAAAAGATTTCCAAAGAGGTAAACAGCCAGCATGGTGAGCTGCAACCCCTCGAAGGACCCCTTTGACAGCTGATTCTCTAACAGCGTCAGGATATTTGAGCCTAAACCTTTTTAAGGCTAAATCTATTTCACTCATCTCACATTCATCTAAAAGCTTGCAGTCTTCAACATACTGAACTGCCACATCACACCCTTTCCTGCTAAAGATAAACCAAACTGCAGGTAGCATGTCACGTGTCTTGAGTTGCCATACTGTGTCTATAACTTGGGGAACCTGTGATAATATAAAGTTATTTAAAGATAATGCCGGTCAAATAATAATACTTTAGATTAATACAAGGAGTGAATATGTACTTGTGAACGACGAACATTGCTTCTGTCATTCTTTGATGAAGGTGATACATCACTCTCAAACTTTCTTGAGTTCCTCCTCCTAGGCCTTTCGTCCTCATATGACCTATCAAGTTGCATATAGTTGGTTGATAGCTTCCTGTTCAAGGTCATTAAAAAGAATTGCCAGTTGTCACATGATGAAAGTATTTGTTAAGGAACTGCCGGCTAACTAAAAATGGGTTGAAGTGTTCACCTATTCATTCTGGTTCCTGTCTCATTGAGAAGAGGAAGCAATGCTGTTTTGGTAGAAAAATGCCAATTCAAAGGAACTGGACGTTTCGTCGATGCTACGAGCTCAGTTTTCCCATGAATCTAGAACATACAAATTTTTAATGATTTAATAGACAAATTAAGGTGTAATACCAGTACCTGTTCAACATAAGTTAAAACATGGGATGTTATTGTTAATAATGTAATATTAATACCTGATTGATCCAACCACATAATTCATCTGGATTTGCTACTGTTGCTGATAAGCATATAAGTTGAACTTCTTTTGGGCAATAAATGATCTATAAATATGTGTACATGCAGTTAGAATACACCCAACAGCTAGTTTTGCTACAAATATTAGGACAGGAAGACTACGCACTATTTCTTCCCAGACTGTACCCCGAGATATGTCACTTAGATAGTGTACTTCATCCAAAACGATCACGTCAACATTAAAAAGCCCACTTTCTGATGACATAATTCCAACACTGCATCCATAAGAAGGATAGTATAGGTCAAATGCATATTAAGGAACATAGCAATTATAGCCACTGATTAGCATCGTATGAAACGTACGAAGAACTTACACCGTACACACCTCTGATATAACATGTTTCGCAGAATTTCAGTGGTCATAATTAGAACTGGAGCATCCCTGTTGATGGCAGAATCTCCAGTAAGAAGACCAACATTGTCTTCACCAAATGCGTCACTGTAACAGCAAGAGTCAGAGACCATCTATTAATAAATGTATTAATTAGCTAACAGAAGTTACATTAAGAGTTATTTCTAATCATTTTCTTTCTTAGATATGGAAATGCTTTATACCAAAACTCTCGGAATTTCTGATTGGATAGTGCCTTGAGAGGAGTAGTATAGAATAATCTCTTTCCTCTAGCTACCGTAGCAACAGCTGCAGCTTCAGCTATCAAAGTTTTACCTGCACTTGTGGGTGCAGAAACTACAACTGACGAACCTCTCAGAAAAGCTTGAATTGCTGAACGCTACACAAAATCGGCATAAACAGTGGAATAAGACATAAAATTGGACAAGCTTGCGTAATACACGCCCTTAATTTCTTTAGCTTAACAAGATGATCTACTTACATTGAACTGTACAGACCTAATCTGCCCAACACCTTCAACTAGGTCACTACTTTCAGTAATGATTGACCTGATTCTACTGAGCAATGTGACGCTTATGCTAAATGAGGAGTTAATGTTGTCTATATTTAACAGGTTGCAGCCTATATAAGCGCTACACAAGCAACAGTCGCAGGCTTTTTTCTCTTAGAGCCTTAGAGGTATCATAATTATGAGCTGACAGCTGACTAGAATATACCAAGGTTCAGAAAGAGTCTCCCATCTAGTTGAACAAACAAGTTATCATATAAACATTATGTTATAGCAAACTGATTCCTATTCCTATTCCGATTCCAAGTATTCTACCTTTAGACCAAAGTTTCACGACATTGCCCTTACGACACTGCTTTTAGAGTTTTAGGCAACATGTAACATTATCTTACTAGCACTGGTCTTAGACACTGCTATTTGCACCTATGTATCCAATCGTGAATATGTTTCCACTCGAAAAATGATAGGGAAGCCTAAAGATAAACTAATTTCACGCCTAAACATTATACACATATTAAGGTCTCCCAATCATTTCTCTACCAAATTATCCGCTAAAAAAACGCAACTACAAAATTATAAAAAGAAGAAGCAATTAACCTGAAACTTATCGATACGGAAATTATAAACGGAAGCAAGTTCATCAACATCAATAATCCCATCACCATACTCCCTCACATCATTCCTTATCCTCTCAATCCTCTGCCACTTAAACTCCTCAAACCCACTCTTACTCTCACCAACCACCACAACATTCTCATCATCACCCTCCTCCTCATCCTCCACGTCATACTCATCTTCAAACTCATCAACAACTCCAACTCCCTCATACTCATCAGCAGGTTCTTCCTCATCATCATCCTCATAATCATCTTCTTCAGTATCAGATACCTGAGATGATGATGATAAGTCGCCTTTAGGGAGCTTGTAATTGAGCTTGAATTTATGGTGATGATGATGAAATGTGTGTTTTTTAGTGTGTGTTTTGGTGAAGGAACGGAAAGATAAGGTGGTCGTTTGAGAGATAGTTTTTGTGAAATTAGGGTTTTGAAGTGAATATAAAAAGGATGAAGATGAAGTGAGGGTGTTCATGGCGGGATTTTTACAGATTAGGTTGTACTTTTGTGTACAACTCTGTGTAACTAGTTTTAGTTTGCCATTTGTGTATGGTGTGGTGGTTAATTATGCGACGTCGTTTTGTGTGTGATAAGAAATTTGAATTTACGAGATAAGAGTGACGTCTTGGTTAACAGTTGGCGTGTGAGTTGTGTCACGTCAGGCGTCAAATCAGAATTTTAAAACTTCACGTTTATGTCGATTTCAATGGTGGTGTGATTTTTTTTTTTTCTTTTTTGTCTTTTACGATTAACACAATAACTAAAATACATACTAAAATACATACGTTTATAATAAAAACATTTGTTAACTAAAATAAACATTACATTAATAAAGACAATATCAATATGCTACTTTTTTTCTTCGTCTTCATTTTGTTTCGCGCCCAAACAAAACGCATCACGATACTCCCGCCACATATTTTATCATGTTTTTTCGAGCCTTTTTTTTTTTGGAATTGGCGTTTAGAGAAACTTGAACCCTTTGAATACTATCTTTTTCTTTGAGACCTCATGAATAGTCTTCAAGGTTTCTTGTTGAATTGTCGAGGTTTCTGCAAGCTGCTCACGGGTTTTGTCGCTTGAATATTGTGATGAAGTTGCATTTGATGAACTTGCGCTCCTCTAATTAAATGATTAATGTTACGATTATTATTATCTCTTTAATCTTACATCATGACATAATAAAATATGTATCATTTTAATGACTTCATATGGTTAGGTCACGATTTAAGATGAGACTCTTTAAAAACCCAAAAAAAACGGCATCTAATGGATTCGAGAATATTAATTACCTTTTGAGGGGCGGATTCTTCCCCAAAGATTAAAGAGGAAGATATTTTCCGTCTATTCAAAGGTTATCTCGGGCGTGGATCGCTGCCCGGCTTGGGTCTAAACTCTAAACCGGCTAACTGGGATGTTTGGATGTCTAGGCCTTTTGATTTATTTTCTTAGCTTTGTTGTATAGGTGGTGTTGTGGGTGCCGTTGTTGTTTCTGGGTGTGCATCTCTTGGTGTTTCTAGGTGTTGTACTTTCTTTTTTTCCTGGTTTCCTTGTTTGCCTCTTTTTGAGGCTCTGTTTATATATATTATTTATCAGCTTTTCAAAAAAAAAGTTTTGGGGCTTCATAAAAGTTAAATTTATAAAAGAGGTTATAGAGTAAATCAAATAAATCGTCTCAAGTTAGACCATAAAATATGGATACGTCTCACATTTTACGGTCTGTACATTCAATGTTTGCTTGCAATTATTCTCTCGTAGAAGTAAGATGATTAAATGAGCTGATGGCTCTCATTCCTTCATACTGTAATTAACTCCTTATTTTTTATTAACCGCATCATTTTCAAAAAAATGTCGGAAAACATGGTTTCCAAAAAAAAAAAAAAAAAAAAAAAANTTGCAATTAGTCGCTAACATATATCAAAACCATATCTAAGACGGCCTAGTGATCAACTGGCTCGAAGATCTTAGGGTGGAGGGTCTCGAGCGGGAAAACCTCAAAAGATAGGTGACATGTCGGCAGGACCTCAAAGAAATCCATACCATGCACAGTGGGAGAACATTTGAAATTGACTGTCAAGGGACTAGAGTCCCGATTGAAATAACAAAACAAGACAAAAACTTTTGGAGTGAAATATTATTTATCTTTTGTGTGTGTACTGTGAGGAGCATTTGTGTTTTGATGGTATTTTTAAATGATAAAAATAAGAAGAAAAAAAATTAATGGAAGAGGGAGAAGGTGCTCCACGCCTCCACTGGTTGAACGAAAGTTGAAGGAAAAAAAATTCGAGAGAGAAAACTGACTTATGTGTCGAAGGAAAACCCATGACGACACCCTCCACACTTATAAGAGTCCAAGGTTTAAACTTCGTTTGCTAAACATTTAGAGAGAATTTGGAATTTTTCCCCGGTAGCCGAACATAGATCTCTCTCCATTTACCTGCTTTTTATACCTAAATTTTTTATCTTTACTTTGTCTGAATTTAAAATAAAACCAAGACACGGTTTGATGCACTATATTTTAATTTAAGATTTTGAAGTCTACATGATTAGTGTAAACGTATAAACATTAGATCTTACAACACGCATGGCAATTTATCACAAGCAACCGAATATGCAGTGATTTCTTAATCTGATTACTATCAGTCAACCTCTATAAAATCTTTTTAGGGATAAACAAACTATATTGTTTATGATTTTTGTACCAACAACCATGCAAGTGATGTCTCAGGTCAAACTGATACGTTATTGCGTCGACTATTGCTGCAATATATAGCAAGTTTTATAAATAAAAGATGTCTGAAACTGGATTATGAAGAAACTAATAAATAATTAACTATGGAAAATAACTGTGGTCTATTATATATGAGGCTATAATTGCCACACGAAAGTATTGTACCTCGGTGTCTTTTTTAGACTCATAAAGGTAAAACTGGTAAGTGAACCAGGAAGCAACTTGATTCAGACATTTTGCACACTCCCATTGCAAACACATTTTCAGCATACCTACACTCAGGAAAAACAGGGAATAAAAAGTCGATACTTTTAATAGGATTGTAAGGTTGAAGTGTTGAATGATTAAAACACAAACATGTAATATTTTTCCTTTAGATGCCCGTATCTCCTTTTTTTTTTCCAAAAGTAAGTCTAAGGCTGAGTAACTTAGAAAGGAAAAAATAGAACGAAAGTTTATAGTTGCTAACGATATTGTACTAATCAGATTCCCTAAATCAGTGTGATAAAACTTTAGAAGGACTAACACTATAGAACAAGGAGTATTGTTTTTAATACATGATTTTTAAACTAGCTACATTACAGGTACTATGTGTACTCTCTTTGTTAGTTTGAGCGCTTAACTAAATATAGAGAATCAATTTTCATTAAAAAAAAATAATAAATAAATAAATAAAAATAAAAATAAATAACCTTAGGACCTTTGGTAAAATTTAGTCTGTTTGACCTCAAAATTCACGGATGCAAATACCTCATCCAATTGCTTGTCGTGCATCCATGGATTGAATCCTGGAGAGCAGCAACTTATGGAACTTCAATACTTTGGAAGAATGTCCATTTGGAAGATTAGCAAGCTCTTGAGACGGCATACGGTTGTTGACCCTTTTTCTACCCTTTCGTACCAAAGAATCTGATGTACCCATTACATAGTATACCTGCCACACACCGTGCGAAGTCAAGAAACCCACAAGTTCTTTTACCACTAAAATTAACTATTTGTCAATTATCTAAGACGTTTTTTAATAAAAATTAAATAGAAGGAAGTTTGTAATTCTAAAAAGGAAAGATTTTCCCACTAAAAGGAAGTTTGTAATTCTAAAAGGGAAAGATTTTCCCACTAATAGAAACCCACAAGTTCTTTTCCCACTAAAAGGAAGTTTGTAATTCTAAAAAGGAATGATTTGCAAATTTCATGGCATGAAGGAATAAAATTTACCTTATATGTAGAGGCCGCTATCTTGAATTCCAGCGTGTTTACTATATGAATTCCTTCCGTGGCCTTTGCCATTGCAAAATCCTCATTTTCAGAGGCATACTTTCTCTTGTTCCTGTAGACCCAAGAATTGTAAGCATAAAATGGCTTTCACTTAAGAAGCACAAAGGCAAAAGAGTTTGAATGTATTATTCCGTATAAAGGTAAGCGTTATATTACTCGAGGAAATAAAAGGAAACCAAAAACATTAGACAACTTGTAGAATTTAACTTTTTAATGCACAACTTCCTTTGGCTAGAGCAGTTTAAGTCAAAGTTTCCAAGCGGAGGGTTGGGTGGTGTGTTTTCAATACACTATAGTCAGAAAAATTATAAATAGGCATGGCACAATAGGTTCCAGCTCTTGTTCCAATTTTGGATTGTGTGGTTTATTTGGATTTTCTTTTACCAAGTCCCAACTCAACTTCAACTAAATAATTCTATGAACTGATTTTGTCCAATATTAACCCTATCCATATAAAAAAAAACTAGGTAGAGTTTGTCTCCTTAAGCAGGTTTCAATCATGCCACGTCGTTTTCTAACAAGTTGGCATAAAAATCATCAAGTTTAACAAACAAAAACAAACATCCTATAGATAGTTCAATAGTAGGTTGAAGACAGGTTTTAGTCACAAAACTTCTAATGATAACCACATACCTTTTCAAGAAGATCTTGTGCCTCTTCTTTCCGGGAGCAACTGAAAGGAGGTGAGCGTTTAGGTATGCTGCAAAATTCGGGTCCATCAAAGAAGCAGGTGGTTCAGACTTGTCATATCCAAAGTTTATTAGCTGTATGGTTAATCGGGTTTGTCTATTTGTTTCTGGGATAGATGACTGCATCAAAACATAACTTGTTAAACCAAGGCTACACATAACTGTAAAGTATAGATAGCAATATCGACCCATTTACTCATGAATGGGTGGTAACTCCAATGGGTCAGACATCGCCGAATGTAATATATATTGTTACTCTCTTAGATTTTTTATTGAAAATCAAAATTTTTGTAATCAACTTTGGCGCACTGATTTCTAATGAAAATTCAGCTATTTGGCCAAAATGTGTTACGGATCAACTCAACATGATCCACCCCGTAAAAAACCCATTTTACAGAGAGCTTTTTTGACTTCTGAAAAGTCGCAATCCCATTACCCAACCCACCTGACCCGTCCTATTAGCCACCGCGTAATAACTAGAAACAGGAGACGGGGATCTACAATACTACTCACACATTCGAATCGGAAGATCTTTGACTCATTAACAATTACACTGGCGTTTGCACTATAAAGTTCATCTAAAAATCTCTCCCCACTTCTAAAATTTTCATACGCATACAGGCCAAGAAGCTTGCCATTAACATCATCTATTGTGATTGCGAGTAGCTGTAGAAGGCATTGTGAAGAAAAAGTCAGTCATTTAGAGAACACAAATGTATATGGAACAAAAAACTAAGAGAAGGAAATGAATATGTCACCAATTTGATAAGCTTGTCCGTCAGCTTGTCCAGTGTGAACACAGGGAACGACCAAGTGCCAAGAACAGCCCGACATTCATCCTCATACTTTGCGCTATCAATAGTACCATCCAGAAAACTATAGAGTAGTTCTAAGAACCTGTAACACATAAGGAAAGAAAAAAATGCTTAAAATGATTACTGAGAAATTTGGGGAAAAAGAAAAAAGAAATAAATCATAATAACTAAAAGTCTAAAACACCTAGCATATGAATCATTTGGTGTTGTATCATTTGAACCCCTCCATTTCTCAACCAGAGACTTCTCTTTTGCCTCTTCCAGTCTTGTGTACAATATCTGTTAATTAATGACAGATTTCAATGAAAAAAATAAACAAATGGATGTAACTGAAAGAATCTGCAATATAGTAAGCCTTACTTGATGAAGTCTGAAGAAAACATAGAAGTCATCATTTCCATAAAAGACCCGAGACTTTTTCTCTTTATTATGCAATGTTTCAGGAACATGTAGCATAAGGGGCTTCACTCTTTTTATTATATGTTCTGTTATTGGACAGATCTCTTCACCCATCCCATCCACCATACCTTTACCCTCACCCTTGGTATCATGATCTTCAGGAGAGAAGTCCTCTCCATCAGCAGATTCACTTCCTGAATCATCACCATTCTCATCGACACCATGTCCATTTTGTAAACCACCTTGCTGATGTTTGTTTTGATAATGATTTCTGTTCATTATATTTTTCGATTTATGAATAGACCCCACACCAGGATCTTCGTATGCTTCCAACTTACCCTTTCTAAGATACCCATTTGGTGATAACCCACCAGTCATCTCCTTTTCTATCTTATGATGACTTTCAGTTCCAAAAATTCCATCTGATTTTTCTGGCGCAGTAGCAATTGAAGAGCCACTCTTATGCTCCGAATAGTCAGTGTTAGAGAAACCATTATCTTTAACTCCATTGTTATTATCCAACATGCTAGCTGTAGAAGACAATGAATTTACAGTTTCCTTGTCTCCATTCATAGCAGAGTGATTGCTTGTTTTTGCAGCATCTTGGACAGCTATATGTGAAGGCCGAGGGGGAACACCAAGCATAGGTTCCACAAAAGTAGTCCAAATTTTCAAGGCTTCATCAACTTGTTCGGGGGAACAACTTTGTTCAATAGAATATTTCATGAGTTGATACAAGTCTTCATGGATTTCCAGATCAGAGTACTTAAATTCTTGATGTGGAATGAAGTTTTGTTTTTTTGGTGCAATACGCTGACGAATGTCATCCTCTATAGATCTCTCTTCACTGGTTTCCTTTATTTCAGCCAACAAAGCTGCAATATGAAAGAAAAAAACATCAATAATCAATCAATCATCCATGATAAATGAATCTTAATAAGATTTAGGGAGATAAAATCTTTAAAATGATAACTATCGAACCTATGAGTTTGAATTTAGTATAACTACTCGCTTTGCTTAAATTATTATACTTCTATGTGAAGTGATACCGGCTACACAACCACTAATCCAGAGTTTTTCGGATGACATATATAAGAATGACTAAAAAACGATTGGTTATATAGTGATGCCTCATATAGGTTAGGCAGTACTCTATAACCAACTTCTATATATGGAGTAGTCCATGAAACTTATATATTAACATTGAGATTTGTCATAAACTAATGTGGGATTAGATTTCTGCTCAACACAAATGTTTTTTCTTTTCTTTAGGTTTTACACAAAGTGTGATTCTTTTTCTTCTTTTTTCTTTCTTTTTATATATATAAATTTTATATGCCTACTCATAAGCTCAAAGTTTTCAGCTTAAACAAACACCCTCTTATTGATATTTCCCAGAATGCAAAGTAATGTCCATGCAACATAATAAATAGATGATAATACATAACAAACATAACAAACGGGTTAAGATTGTCATATAACTAAATAATGCTCACTAACACACACATTTGTCACCATTGAACTATATACTTCTAGGAAACACCCAACCGTTTTCAGTTGTGAAAGTTGATTTATACTTATGTAAGAGTAACTTTGACCGAACATTCCCAAATGGCCTAGCTTGATTTAGAAAGTCGCTGTAGAGTTTAACTCCCCACATGGTTCAATAAATGATTAGTATATAAGGAGAAAACAGTTTGTAATTAATATTGAAAATTTGAGTGACACCGTCAAAGTTGAGGTGTTGGACAGCTAAATTCCACTATGTTTAATTCATCCTGTAGTTTATGTTATGGTGACCTGTTCCGTGCATTGTACCACGACCATTAGCAACCGAATCTAGCTATAGCAAACTGGCACTGCAAACTCAATTAGGAAAAATGGGATGGAGAACAAAAAACTAACAATTGGTTGTGAGCTATATCCCAAAAATATATAAACCTTACTTTACATAACTTCCAGGTTCAGTAGCTTTATTTTGGCATCCACAGGTGCATATTGGAGAGGGTACAAAGAGTACATGTTCCATGTCACTCGAAACAATACTCGCCTGAAATACTTTTCTTCCGTGACATATGCACAACCACCAACTTGGATTTTTTACTTTATCAGGATCACATACGTGTCACGTATGACTAAATAGGTATGAGCATGAAAACTGAAAACTTAATCGAAACCAAAAAAAAAAAAAAAAAAACCAAAAGTTGGGGACGGTTTTTGGTTACATGTCAAAAACCGAACCAAAATACCGCTGGCCCACCTTTGTCTACTCTACTATTCAAATATTTTTTGTACCACATATAATTTCCTAAATAATTACAGGTAATGTTTATAACGAGTTTTATTCCTGACGCGCATTGCTTCGGGTTTTATTATCTAATTGTTTATCATACAATTAAAGAAAGTTTAACGTAGGATGGTAACCATTCAAATGTACTTGGCCAAAACGATGATAGTTATGTATCTAATAAATAGTACATAAATTAAAACTCTTGTAAAATTATACCATTTTTATTGTATATTCAAGACCATTTTAATAAGTTTTTCTTTTCTAAAAATATTAAATATATGGGTGGGTTTTGACAAATAAAAGTTTTTGAGTAATAGGAGAATTTAATTGATTACCAAAAGCTATAAGCCTTACAATATCAGAGTAACAATCTACAATTTAGGACAGACCCCTAAAAGTAAATGTTGCCATCAAAAAATAAAAATGGGCAAAAGACACGAAAATGTAATCAGCTTGCCACTTTTTGCTTTGTTGTGTAGTAATCTTTATGTTTACCTATTGTATACATATTATTGTATACATCAAGTGTAATGGTTCGGTGTAAGCCCAAAACCTAACGCATATAATAGAATAATAAAAAAGTTGAAATAAAAACCGGAACTGAATTTCCGAAACCGAACTTTACAGTTTGCTTTTTGGTTTTAGCATAAAACCGGCCTGTGCTCATCCATGTTAAAAGATAATGGAAGTATACTAAAGACTATGTTGAAGATTAAAAAAAAAAAACCCAATGCTTATAAAAACCCAAAACCCGATGCTTATAAAAACATAGAAAAGCCAAAATTAAAACCGAAATAGAACGGGTTGGAACTCTCAAAAACTGAACTTTACGGTTTGGTTTTTGGTTTTATAGCATAACTGCCTCATGCTAAAAGATTAGAGGTGTTCAAAAAATCCGAGAAATCGAAAAACCGAGTCTATTCCCTCAATCCGAAACCGCAAAAAAACGATCAACTAAATATTCATAAAATTGTACAATTAATGATTATATTATTGCACTACTTTTATAGAATAACATATTCCACTCACATATTTGGTTTTAGTGATCTTAACCCATAAACATCATAATCTTGGTTAAAATGTTATATATGACTAGTTGGATACCAGCGCAGAGCGGCGGCCATAAATATAGTTATATCATAAATATAGTGAATGAATTACTAACTCAACTTTCCCCGCAATTCCCTACCCGCTTAGTGAATTGGTTTCACAACACCCCGAATGTATATGTGCTTGTTGTATGTGTTTGTTTGGGTTTCCCGTAGCTTTCCCGCAACTGACATCATTATTCCCGCATATACAAAGACCCTCACTCTCTTACCCGTCAAACACTCCTTCCAAAAGTATATTGTATAATTTTGACGAATCAAGTTTGTATTGGTTCAAATTAACGTTTAAGTTGTAGAAAAATTGAATCAAAACAAAATAAACCCACTATAAATGTAAAAACTAAAAAAATCATAAAAATATATCAAAATGGATATTGAATTGAAGAGCACAAAATTTTAGAAAATATGATGAAATTAGATCATAAAAAAAGTAAATAATAAAAAGATATTCTAATTTTAAAATAAATGTGATATTTTAGCTGAGAAGTGACACATGTCACTCTATGATTGCACCTCCTTATCTTAATTTTTTGTGTATCCCGCAACTTAAATGCTTTATATAATAGTATAGATTATTTGAGTACTTTTGTTGTGATGCAACGCATGTTTGGTTACTCGCCTAGTCTGTTTCGATTTCGAATAGTAAAATGAACTTCCCACCCCGCAACGGGTAGTTAAAATTTCCAACCGAACCACCCTTAAACGCCCTATAAAAGATGATTGGAAATATATTAAAGCCTATTTTTACTTACCTAATGTGGACATTAATAACGTCTATGTACTATATTTGGTTAAAGTGACCGTAACCTATAAACACCGAATAAATAGTCTTAGGTTGTTATATATAATTATTTTAGTGCTTTTTATTGTGACGAAATGCATGTCCGTTTACCTGCCTATTACATTTCGGTTACGGATAGTAAAATGAACTTCCCACCCCGCAATGGATAGTTAAAATTTCCAACCAAACCACCCCTTAAACACCCCTATCAAGGGTAATTGGAGATATATTGAAGCCTAGTATAACAGATTTTTACTTATCTAATGTGAACATTAATAACGTTCATGTACTATATTTGGTTAAAGTGATCGTAACCTATAAACGTCGAACAAATAGTCTTAGTTATGTTTATATGATTATTTGAGTGTTTTTATTGTGACAGAACACATGTTAGGTTACCCGCATAGTTCGGTTAGTAAAATAAACTACTCACCCCTAGTTAAAATTTTCAAGCGAACCACCCCATAAACAAAAGATAATTGAAGATATACTCAAGCCTAATATAGGTAGGCTTTAATATATAACCAATCAACAATATATCAAGAAGCCCATCAAACTTATATGATACTATAATAGCATTAAGATTTATATTGCACCAATGTGGGAATAAATTCACACCAAACTAAAATGAATTTTTGTTTTGTACAAGTGATTTCCTACTGTGGCTGACAATCCCTGCGGTAACGTGTAAGTGAAGAGGGAAAGAAGGGGGTGAGAACATGGTAATGTATAGCACTTTAAAACAGTGGCGGACCTAGCAGCAAAACTAAGATGGTTCCTTCAATTAAGTCGAGACGCAAAAATTGTTAATGGGTCACCGAGTCGGGTCGAGTCGGGTCGGTTTATATTCAAAGTGCATCATTACTTTTGACATCTATAATTTTGTAGTTTGTTGGTACTTATTTTTTTATAGCTATGACGTGTGTACAATAACATGGCACTAAAAACATCTTAGTATCTTACAATTTCTATATCTATATTAATAACCTTTGTACAACAGCATGCATTGTCTATCAGGATCAATCTAGCTAGACAACTACTCCGTACTAAATTTCTTGCAAAAATGACTAGTAACACATAAGATAAAATAAAAGAAAAATATTTATTGGGAACTAAAAACTCAAAAAGTACTTCACTTGAGAAACATATTCTTCTCTTTTATCCTTCATCTCCCCCAACTCTTCTTCTCTCTCGTTAACTTATCTTCTTCATCCACCCTTTCTTCTTCACCATTCTTCATAATCTATCTATCTCTACACTAAAATTCATTATTCATTTTTGTCTTCTTTTAGCTCATTTTCATCTCAAAGTGGTTCCTAAGATTTTTCTAAGGTAGGTCCTAAAGAAAAATCATATATAACTTCTCAAAGGTTCCGATTTCTAAGGTGGTTCCCGGGAACCGCCTACCATAGGCCTAGGTCCGCCCCAGCTTTAAAATACTAAACATAAGGTTTATATGAAAAAGGTCTGTATTTTGATTTAGATTAATTTAGGAGTTTGTTATAAACATATAGAGTACATGTAGATATGATAGTAGCATGCTATCGGTAATTGGTACTCGAGGCCTTAAAACGCATCCAAGCAATCGGTATCCGATTGAAGCATACAAACAGCATACTAATCAAAGAGTGCCTAATAGTACTCTATAATTTCAAGCCATACAATTTTTTTCCCATGATTAATAACTACAATATATTTCCAACGGAAAAACTTGTAACTCATAACTTCCAAAGTTGCAACCAAACAAGGTTTTATTGCACCCTCGTTGCGGCGGGATTATATCAATATATCAGTGCAAAATTTAAACTTATATAAGTTTAAACACAAAAGTTATATAAATTTTAAGGTGATAAATTGTAATATATCATGTGCAAATACAAAATCAAAGATAAGAAGTCGAAGGGGGAAGACTGTAAATATGAAGTAAATAGTAAAAATTTTGGTAATTGATGTTAAGGAAGATTGATCAGATGTATCAGTTTACCTTTAGCACTCAAGCTCTTTGAATCCTGCTGCTTGAAATAGAAGCTGCGATGGTCAAGTGACTTGTGATAGTTTTTAGCATAAGTATCTGCCCAGACCTTTTTAGTATCAAAACGACATCGCAACCACTCCTCTTGTTTCTGCTTCAGACGGGTTAATATTAGCGGAAGAGCAAGAGATGCATTCTTCTTTAATACATCCAGCACATCATTTCCATGATCACCATATAGACGTCCAATGCATCGCAAATGTATAGCTTTAGCCACACATATACACATAGAAGAAATCAGTGAACAATGCTACAAAATATGATGTACTAGGAGTAAACTTTGGTCACAGAGGTGGCAATATTAACCCATTTACTTGTGAATGGATCTATTCAGGCTTTGTTTTACCTATAGCAAAACAAACGGGTCAAAAAAATTTTATGGCAAAGGGTTCAACAGGCTGAAAGTGACCCAAACTGTATTTTTATTCCATAAAACCTCCTAAATGTTGATTTTCGTTCAGATAGTATGATGTATTGACTATTTAGAAACTATTTATTTTTATGAAATAAAGAGATCTGCACGCAAGTACCAAACTATCCATGTTGACCCGACCATGTTCTGACCCGTTACTCAACCTGCACAACTCGCCCATATTGCCACCTCTAAGGGTAACTAATGAGGTTCTGACCTGTGAAATCTTCCATATGAACAGTGTTGTCTGCACCGCTGGTGTTATCATTTAACCTGTCCAATAATTGTTCCACACGTTTGACAGTTACAGTCACTGCTTCTATTAACATGTCCAGTTCAAATCTGAAATAAAGAACCAAAAACCAATCAACCTTCTGAGGAATACATCTTCTGTGAGCTTCTAATAGAAAAATAAGCAGAAACCCTTGGTAGAGTAAAAGAATCATTTCACAATCTATCAACATGTCATAGAAAACAAGACATTGTGATCTTATATATTCGAAACATATCTAACCTGTCATCTTCACATCTAAATAAGCTCTCTTCGTACTGGTTCTTACGCATGTGTTTAAAAGAATAATCCTCGCTTCCAGACGTAACAGAAACCCAGTGATCATTCAACACTTCACTACCAATCTTTGTTCTTTGACTTGCTGACTGAATTGGGTACTGTATCAACCAACATGCACTTTAAATTAAAAGCCCAACTAAAAGTTCAAAACTGAAAAAACCATATGTGCTGGATGTAAAATTTCCTACATCATCTGGCAGAAGTCGGTAACTTGGAGTGCAGCATTCACAGTCAGAAAGGTCAAGTTCTTGAATTGATTTCGACAGATACTTCTCCTTGATGGAAAGTGATGTTGGTTTACATACAGATCCTGCAAAAACTAGTTATAAGCAACAAAAGACATATAATACCATAACATCTATGTGAAGATAGTTTACAAAGTCGAAGTCATGAAAAAATGAAAGCCATGTAAAAGCAGGCACTGAGATATACTATGAAAATGCAAGTACTATTTTTCATTGCGGAGAGCCATTGGCATATATATGCGCGAAGTGAAGATCTTCTTAACTCACATGGAAAGATAGATTTTAATTAGACGGGTAAATAAGGACTTTAGTTTACCATTGCTTGTCTTTTCACTGCGTTCTATAAACTCATTGACTTCTTCCACAAGATCCGCATAGGCTCCAAGCAAACTATTTACCTAACAAAAACAGAAATTTCTTTAAAATTACCAAACTTGTCTAGAACATTTTATCGGAATGCATGCAACACAAAGTAGTCAAGTTGTTGAGGTGATTGCTTTTCACAGTCATAAGGAACATCTAATGAAATAGTGAATATTACTCTAAATGAATACAAAGTCACACGTCCAAGATACAATCAATTGCCTCAATTTGCTTAAAGCAACGAACATCTACATTGTGGCCAAACTCTTTAAATATATAACAATAACAAACAGATAACATGAAACACTCAGGGACAAAAGCGGCATAATTTATAATGAATATACAGAAGAAAAATGGTATTGTAATTAATGAACAGAGAATAATAATAGAGGATATGAAAACGTTTACCTGCATTTGCAGTTGTGGTCGCGTAATATTATCTGTGCAGTACTGCTCAATGCACTTCAGAAATGCCTGATAATCTTCTGAGTTGCTCAATCTTTCCTTCACCTTCTCACGGAGACAAAGCATTTGACCATGCAAATCTACACAACACAAAAGAATTTAATAGAGACATGAAATAATTGCCATACAGTAAATTCAACATTCTTATGAACTGAAAGAAACCTTGATGAAAGAGTTCAGCTACAGAGTCCTCAAGAGTACGATCAAGTGTTTGTTTGGTATGCGTCTCATCAGAATCTTTATCATCTGTATGATGTTCTCTAAGTTCTGTGTCTTCTGATGTGTCCGCTTCTTTCTCATCATGTCTCCCATGTTCTTTATCAGCCATGATACTTCTTTTTTCCTGATCTGTTTCAGGCCGCTCAACACTACTTTTGCATTCGGCATGAGAAGCAGTAACTCTCTGGAAATGAATATGAGTTAAATAAAAACAAAAAAGACGCCCATTCCTCAGATGAATATGTCACTCAAATAACACTTCTGAAATACGGAAGTTTTTTTAACGAATGTCTATATTAGATTGATCGTGACTGTTTGCATTTGAGTTAAGCCAATGGATGAATACCTTTTCAGAGTTATAGTTGTTACTGGAATGACCAGAATGATGAGATCCTGCTTCTGAAGAACCCGGAAAAAAGTCGGTGAACTCCTTGAGCAGGTCTTGCTGGTCATTAAGAAGAGTCGCAACCTGAAGATAGCAACCAAATTTACAAATTAAGAACAAACAAAATAAACATGAAAAGACAGCACAAGAGTATGTACAAAACCACATAGTATTATAGTAACAGTCCTAATGACGAACCTCTTGGCGGATTTCCTTGATGGATTTATTTTCTTTGCTATACTCGCACAAAGTTTCAAGAAAATATTTATACACATGGTCTTGACCTTGATATCTCATCTGCAAGCAAAAACCGTGTTAGATATAAATTTTCCAATGGAAAGGTTACCATTTCGAACCACTTTTTTCTTCAATTATGCTGCTATTACCTTTATTTTGTTTATAAAAAGAATGGCATCTTCGTACTCCAAAGGCTTCTTAACATGATGTTTTTCATCCTCTCGTGAGAGGGTGATCTCAAATCCCTTTGGCAGAAAGGGATTAAAACCCAAAATTAGTTCCTGATGCTCTTTGAACAACTCCTTCACCTTCGCTATGACACCTTTGGTGTTTATTCTAAGGAAATATTATAGTCAATATCAAGAACATGTTTTCACACAAAAATGCCACAAAAACTGAAAGACATAACACTTTAGCCAAACCTTTGTGACTTGAAGTCTTTCATGATTTTAAGAAACTCGTCGTATTTATCCTTTTTGTCTCGAAATACATTTTTAACTTTATCAAGGTAAGTAAGGGCATCATTGGTTGTCAACTTCTGTGAGCTTCCTTCTTTCACCGTCTGGTTCCCAGAGCTTCATTGCAAAATATAAAATAAACAAACTAAAATAACCACAAACAACTAGAATCATAAGCCTTAACCATATCTCAGTACAACAAGTCAACAAGCATCCTTAACGACAATTACTTTGTTCAGTCTAAGCCATCTGTTACCTAAACGTGGGAACTTGCTTGTTACACAAGGATTGACCAGTCCGAAGACTCGCCACTGCAAAGTAAAAGCCTATCTAAAACTAATTCGCCTGATTAAACTCGGCTATTCTCTAGCGTTTAACATTTAACTTAACAAAACTGAACCATAAGTCTTATTCATTCTCAGAATACCAACCATTTTAAACAGTCAACATTTTGTTTAGCTTTAACTCAAACACAAGCAAAAAAATGACTAACCTATAGGCTTACCAGTTACCACTGCAAAAATGTAAATTATATATAAAAATAATTCAATCAAGTAAACTCCACTATCACAGGGTCACAGGCAGGCAGGGGTGGAGCCAGAAAGTTATTGTCGAGGGGGCAAACTTTGAAATTTTTATAAAACTACACTACAAATTGGTTAGTTAAAGGGGGCAAATTACAAAAATAACCAAATATTTTACAAGGGCACGTGTCCAATCCAGGGACAGAACTTGGAAGGGACCAA
>LBNU01007382.1:198580-224207 GCA_014162995.1 Artemisia annua
AAGTTTTCATAGATTTAAAATACATGCGATGCACATGGGTTGTATAGAAGTTTTCATAGCGTAATATTCGGCATTTATTTTCGTCATTTTATATTTAAGTTGTCATGGTGCCACACATTTGCTAAGCTTTATACGTATTTAAAATACTTTATTGAGTTGCACATGGGCTGTATATAAGTTTTTATAGCGTAATATTCGGCACTTATTTTCATCATTATATATCTAAGTTGTGATGGTATCACATTTCTAAGCATGACACACATTTAAAATAGTTTATTGATATTAAAATAGTATATGTGAAGAGACTTTTTTCAAGATGTTACATTGAAAAGAGTCTCTTCACATGTAATTTTTTAATATGTATAAGTTACATAAATTATTTTAAATATGAAGCGATGACATTAATGTTGGAAACCTTTTATATTCATCCCCGTGCGATGCACACATGTTTGGACTGCCTCAGGACCCATGCAATGCACACATGTTGGATCTAATTGTTTTTTTAGTAATGTTCGGGACTAATTTTCGGTTCATGTTTGAAACTCTCATTTTTGTGAAAGGCGGACTTCGTTGTTTAAATAAATTGCATATTTAAAAGTGAACTATAAAACAAATTTCTTTTTTAACAAAACTATAAAAACATAAAACACTAAAGTAATTAGTATATTCAAGAGTATAAATTATAAATCGTATAATAAAAAATCAGATCCAATGATCTAAGTCCGAATCATAAACCCGCTATCAATCAATAGACCCGACATTTAACTAAACACAATTTTCTTCTCCTTTTTATACTTCTTCGATTTAGAAGATTCTCATTGTTAAGATGATAGTGCGAAGATATTTTTATTATATACTACCATTTTGAATATGTAACATCGACATAATTTACACGGTCATATCAAATATCAAAGTCACGCAATATTCCAAAACGTTTAATTAAGAAAGTGACATTAACACACCGCAAGACAAAAAACTCCATTAAGAGCAAAAATATTAAAATGCACCAACAAAGTATAGTATAATTATTGACTAAAAATTGAATGCTCGTCACATTATTTTCAATAAACTTACTTGCTAACGAATCAATAGTATTAGCCTGTTTATCGTTATTACATGAAGTAAAATATCGCATGTTTAATTTGTAACGTACTATTAATATGAATGCTAAGTATTCATTCCACCGATGCCCGTGGCGGTGTTCTTGTTGTTGTTGTTGTTCTTGTTGTTGTTGTTTTTGTCGTTGTTGTTTATTGGCCTTTTGCATGTTTTGTTCTTGATATAATTTTTGTGACTTCTCGATCTCTTTCTTTAATGCTTCTTAATGCGCTGCAAAAAACAATTAGATATAGTTGATCGTTAGTAACTTAAATACAGTTAATCAATATATTGCATTTTCGATCAAAGTGAAAATGTTCGTGCATGTTCCACTTAATTGATAAGATAAAGATGTGTAGGATCTCTTAAACTATTAGAGAAGATGATGTTACTACCAAACCTCCTAAGCACCATCTTTATGTCCTACATTGTTACACACAAAACACACATGAAATTTACATAAAACAATATAAATCAATATGCTAAATAAGTAAGACGATATGATGCTTACTTTACCACCATAATAAGTTGTAGCCCAATGTGCACGCGGTGTGAAGGAAGTTGTGGTTTGTTGTGTGTGATTTTACACATTCTATAGTTGATAAAATATTTGTAACTCATGGACGGGAAGGTAAAAAGACTAACCACTAATTGGTGTGTTTAATTTATGCATTCATGGCATTTTTGGTTTATATTCTTTGAGGTTTAGATTACTAAATGTATAGGTCATATGTACTTACCAGTTACCACTTAAGCATGAAACTTAAACCAAGGTACTTACACATGAAGCCTACCCAAAGCAAAATCAATTAAAGAAGTATTTATTAACACCTTTTTGCATTTATAAGACTACTTAGTCTTTTAGTATATAAGATGAAAAGATTATTTACATAACAATCATCTAAACTACATATCACATTTTATGCAAGTTAATACAATTGGTTAATTTGTTGTCCATATTGGAAGTAATCACATTGACCCAGTTGAACTTTTTTTTAAAAACATAAGACTATAGATCATAAGTGTGTGTAAAGGTAAATAAAATTATGCTTTTCTAATGTTGTTACAATAGGTTTTATGTTCGAAACTAGCTAGTTAAACATATCAGGATGATTAAAGAAAGAGCTTGTATAAATGCATTAGGATATCTCAGTTAGCTTGTGCACGTCTAAGTGAAATACTCAATTTTATATTCGAAACTCGCTAACTATAGATCATAAGTGTGTGTAAAGGTAAATAAAATTATGCTTATAACCATGCACATCACTATTTTTATTTTTCTAATGATGCCATTTTTTATGGTAGTCATCAGTTATCGTTTTTCCTATTTTAATCATAATTACTCTTATAATAAAGGACAGTTTTTAAAAACAATATCACTAACTTGAGGGCGAAACACAAATTTTAATGGCTAAAATATGTATTAATTACACATTTTGTAAAATTTAACACATTTTTTTATGGGTATTGTGGTTACATGGCCACTAGCCCAGAAAACGTAGTAAGCCCACACAACCAGGTTGGGTCCAGCCCAGAAGGCAATAACACCCTTCTCTTTACGCACGCGGAAGGAAACCCCTATCGCCCTAGACAAGACTCAAACTTAAGACATTGCCTAGGAGGGAAAAACCTCCATACCGCTAGACCAAAGGCCCGTTGGTAAAATTTAACATATTATGTTTGCTAATAAATAAAATAGAACGGAGGGGATAGCTGACAGGAAGAAATGAAGCGATTAACATGCTCATCCCTAGTTATATTCTTATGTGATATGAATATATGATCTTTAATTGGGTGGTTTGGATAAAAAAATGAAATATGTATTTTTGACTAGAAATGGTTATTTGAAATATAATGAATTAAAAAATACGATATGTCAGTATGTTACGTGTTTGCTTAGAAGAAGGAAATATGATAAAGTTTCATGCAATAAATAGCTCTAAATATAGTTCGGAATTAATATAAGATATAGATCATTAAATGTTGATGTCTTTTTCAAAGTTTGGATATCTAGTAAAGTTGTAGAAATTTCATCCACTTTGAAAATTAGAAAACATCCTTAATACAAATAAACCTTAAAAACGTTTATTTATATTTTACGATTTTCTAATGTTTTGTCGATAACAAACGTAAAATCATTTTAACGAGATGGATAAAATATGTAATGCTTTGAGCCAAAAGCTTACTAACTCATTTCATTAAGCAAATAAACCTTAAACATATTTAGTTAACAAGTTTACATAAAACCAACAACATTTTATAAAAACACTTAAGTAAACTAGTTACTTACATTTTATAAAATACATGATACTTATAAATTAACTATAAAATATACTTGGACTATCCATGACCCAAAAACCAAGCTCATAACCAATAACCCATGAAGCTTGACCCATAACCCATTGCATGACATCCAAAATGAGTAAAACTCATGACCCATGACCCAAAGTCCATAATCCATAACCCAAAGTTCATGACCCATGACCCAAAGATGTCTTTGACATCAAGCATGACATCATCTATCCATGGATCATAACCCATAACCCATAACCCGAAAATGTAAACCAAAATCCGAACTGTTGATACCAGATAGCCGGATCCCTTGGATTACACTGGCAGGATCCAGGTGAACAGTAGATAGTTTGTCTATAAATAGTGAGCCATCTCTTCATTCTTACTTGCACCTTTCAAAAACATTCTTCTATCTGCATTTCTTTCTTACTAACCTCATATCATAGATCTATATTCTAGTCTTTTATGTAGTGATTATCTAGGTTCCTTCTTAAGGCAAGATCACTACGTTAGAGTCGAAGTCGTGCAACCTCTAAGATATGGAATGCTAGACTTTAGTTAACATCGATTACGATAGTGCAAAATTCACTAAATGACGGAACCAATTCTCGACACGTTATTCGAAATATTAATATTTCATAAATCCTTAACTAAATATACTTAAACACTAATCACAAACTAAACGGGCCCCTAATATTTCAGCCCAAGTCCAATCGGCCCAATTCCTTAAACTATTTTCATTTCTATTATTTTTATATATAGATCGACTAATCAAGCTACAAAACAACCATCGTTCTCTCGAATCTTAAACACGACACCTATATATTTTTATACCATCTCGTTCCTCACCTAGCCGACTATACGTATGCCCAATCTCAGAATCACATGTCGAGTGTTGATATGTTTTTGAAGGGCAATCCATTCGGTCCAAACTCAACTCAACTCGACGTATAAATAATTCAAAACTTAATCGTTTTGACTCCGGTTTGTTTCTACATGATCCTAATATTAATTCCATCATGTTTTCATGTTAGTAAACATGTTTCATCAGCAATGATCAAGTGTTACACGATTTTTACAAATCGTATACACTTATAAATGTTAGTCGACATGTATATAAACCACAAGGACAAGTAACCTTTTTCTTAGCTCTCACACACCCTTCTATATTGATATAATAATCGAGATTCATTCCAAGATTTCCACATTCACTGACAATGTATAGTTACAAATGTTTCTTGCACTATTTGAACCATACGTGTTATAGAATTTTACTATATGTACACTATACCCATTCTCTTGCTTCTTTCATTCACCACACACAAAATAAACTCTTATACTCTCTCAAATATTCTCTGGTCGACCAGAAGCAAACTCTCGTACGAGTTGGAAGAAAACAAGAAGTATCGGGTTTGATATATAAGTTTGTGACTTGGGTTATATCGAACATAGATTTTCCTTGTGTTTTCCTCCATCACCTTCGACTCTCCACAACCCTTGAGGTGTTGTAAGTCGTCATCAACCTCTCTTGAATTCATTTCATACGTATTCCATATTCATGCATCATATGTTAATCATTTTCGAACGTATAATCTTTACATCTATTTTCTACGTACATATTCATATATAGAATCACACAAGTGACTAGCCTCTATCTTGGAAGGCCTAGGAGTCACGACACACACTTGTTTCACGTTTATTTTTATGTTACATGCATCAAACAAGTCTATTTTGAACCTAGTCTAAATCGGATACAAAAACTCTAAACATTTAGAAAATATTTCTAAGTCTTTAACATATATCAAATCATCCCTCAGCGCCTAGAAAACAACTAAATATATTGAAATCTAGCTTAATAAGTACACGATATTTTTACACGACTCAATAGACTACCTAGCTAGCTATCATTTTCATTTAAACAACTCGTAAAAATAACCACGTCTAAGCCTTCGAAATCAAGCAAAGTGAATTGGCTAATTCGATTTTCAAAACTAAATAAAGTTAACGAGTTGGGCCTTAAAGCCCAATAAGCAGTTTTTAAGCTAGTAGCATAAGCTAAGCTTATTCACGAATTTTGATATGAAATTAGAACTTGAAAAATGATAATTTTGATGAGCTCAACTCATCTCATGAAGTACGGTTTTCAAAATGTTAATGGGCCTTAAACTAACATTTGGCTCGTTAAAGCCCAATAAGCTGAAAAATAAGCTCTGAACGAAATAAGCTGTTGAAATAAGCTTAATATTAATTAAATAAGCCTCGGAAAATTTTATATAATTTTTCTCATCATTTTTATGACTTTGGACTAAAAATATAACGCGACGACACTTAGGAGGACTAAAACTGTAAAACTGTTAAAAGTAGGGACTGAAACTGTGAAAACAGAATCTATAGGATATAATTTGATATATTATCATATTCCAAGCTCAGAATGTTACTTTGGACAAGTAATGGACTATAATTGTAAATTATATATAACAAGGACTAACGGTGCAACGCTAACACCATTAGGATAAAAAGTGTAAAAACTGGAAAAGGACAAGGACCAACATATTTTATTTGACATTCTTATTTTATATTTCATTTTATGTCACCCCATCACGTCATATGCATATTCATTACATTTTATTTATATATTATTTAACTTTACGTTAATAATATATATAACGATATTTAAACTCATATTCATTACATATTATTTTCATCATCATTAAAAAGGAAGAACTTTGGAAATAATAACATATTTTGTCATATTATTATAAACGTAAGAATTTCATTTGCATATCATCTTTTCATCATAACGATTAATCATTATTCATTAATCGTTATTCGTTATTCGTTTCGTATTTACCAAATAGTATTTGGTTAGATTCTTAGATAAATTTATTTATCAGGATCCATATTGAAGACATTTCCATAATCGTTCCTATAATCTCTCGAATTTACTTTTCATCATTTCCAGTATCGCCCAAGGTGAGTCATAGTCCCATTTCCAATACTTGTTTTAACTCTTTGGGGGAGATACATGCTTACATATACTTTGATAATTTTATAAGTATATGAATAAATTACATGATTCAAATCAATTTCGTTATAAATATTTATCTGATATGGTTTATGACTTAAGATGTGATATATATGTTACTGGCAAATTACTTGACTAGAATTACTGAACTCAGATGATAATGTTTCCAAACTGATTACTGTGACATGATATTTGATTTTACTATAACATCCTGAATGATTCCCATATCTCTATATCATATTTCTATGTTTCAACAGAAATACATGCTAGGAAGAGCACATATACTCTAGTTACATCATTACCATGATATTGCCTAAGTTACCTTAACGCCATAAAGTCCCTCTATCATGAGCCATTAATCACTTGTTGTGAGCGCGAATATAGTGAACAGCTTCGAAACCTGTTGAGGCTTGACATCCTATCCCACTAATACTTGACGGAATGCCTAACGGTTAGTCGTATTAGTCGTGATACACTATATTTGAGACAAATAGGAATTGGCAAATCACCTATAATTCGAGGGCGAATTTTCATCATTGACTTGATGATCCCCCGCCGTTTTACGGTATTTGTTAATGTTTTGTGTGTCATGAGGCTTGGGGCAATATCAATAAGAAAATATATGTCTCCCACATATATTTAGATACAGCTGTATAGGTATTTCACTAGACATGAATTATAGGTTTCACTACATTAGCATCATGAGTTTCCATCTCATGTTAGGATTATGCTCCAATACTTGAATTTGATTGAATATAAATATGATTTATCTGTGATTATAATCAACATCACTCAATACTAGTCTTATCACTATTAATGTTTATTACAATTATTACTAAATACTCATGAATCCAATGAAATAAATGGTTTTCCATTAAAACTCTATGAACTCACCAACCTTTGTGTTGACACTTTTAAGCATGTGTATCTCGGGTAATTAACGGAGCAGGACAAGACATGGAGCGGGCATTTATTACTCTGATAAAGTAAAATGGTGTAAAAATCAAATATGTCATTCTTACAAACCTTTATATCTTTTAAAGAGATTTTTAAAGCAAATGTTTCATCATTTATCAAAAGTATTATTTGAGTGACAAATAACTTTCAAAACGCCTCTTTTAAGCCGTTTTATGTGAAAATGATTTCGATCCTCCCCGTAACACCCAAATTACTTTTCCGCTGCTAAATCATAAATTTGGGGGTGTTACAGATTGGTATCAGAGCCAGGCTATAGAGAACTAAATGCTTTCAAACATTAAACTATAACTACACTTTTAAAATGAATGATTTTACACCATACTATTTTATGCCCTCCGTGTCTGCAGACTGCCGTGCTCAATACCTTATCTGATAAGATTATGTTACATGCTTAGTAGTTACTCTTACACAATTATTATTTCATCCGTACTATTATATCTTTAACGTATAAAATACTCATAAAATACTATTCTCGGATACAACAGTAACATGTCTCCTGAAACTCCCGTGAACGTCAAAACTACTCTCCGTAATACTAATACATCACCTATCTATCAAAATTCTCCGAATACTGAAGGTCTTTATGTAGAAATATCACAACCCCAGCCTGATATAGAACTCACTCAAAGATCACTCCCATCGTCACCTATTTGTTCACCTTTACGTCAAAAACTAAGGAGAACCACTTAATCATATGAAGATTTGATTGGTGACCAGGCAACATTCAGAATTGGACAAAGTTCACGCCAAGAGATGTCGTGGAAGAATGTTGAGCCAAATTCTCCATTACCTTATACTCTAAATTCCTCAAAGCCAGATATTCCAAATAATTTATCCTCACCTAACTCACTTGACTACAATATAAGCACTCCTGATTCAATATGGACTCTCATATATCAACAAGCCAGCGTATTAGATGCTCACACTGAACAGCTAAAGGATTTACAACCAACGCGATTTGAGTGGTACGACCGTAACCTTGACACGTTGTTCAAAAGAGCAGATGCTGAAAGACGAGTAGTGTTTGATTTAGGAATGAAGGTTGGTGAGATAAAGGACAAAACCAACCAGGAGCTTGGAAACTTGGACTCCAAGATTCGTTATGCAAGAAGAGAACACGGTCATACACATGGTAGAGTTGAAGATATTGAAAGAACCCTATGGATGGCTAGAAACACAGCCAGGACCCAGGGTCAAAAGATTTCCGCATTAGAGACTATGTTGGCTAATCAGATGAACATGTGTCAGGAACGTTTCTCAAACATGGAAGCTGCACAACTTGAACTTGAGAAAGAAGTTAGATATTTACGTCAGAGGCGTAACTAATCTAAATTTTACAAGTATCCTTGTTGTACCTACTAAACCAAATAGTTTTGGTTAGTATTTCATGTAATTTTCAATAAATCTGAAACTTTCAGGACCTGTAATCGAATCATAATGAATAATAACCTCTTTTCTGTTATATCTCTCTGTTATAACTCAATCTTTTCTTTCGTATCAAAAATGCATGTAATGAATCCTCATACCTTCAAGCAAAAATCTCATCATTTGTTACTTCCTTTGATAAACAAATGACTCCACGTAGATGAATGACATATTAATAAAAGAACTTGTACTATTTGTTTTACAGAAACAATCAGTCAAGTTATTAATATCATGTTGATTTCTGCAAAGTTATTCCAATCTACCGTAAGATCTCTTACAATTGTTAAGATTTCTTAAACATACTATAATTAACCAAAAACCAAAGAATTGTCTAAGAATAATTTTTCAAGAGAGAATTTGAAGAATGGAGATAAGATTATTTAACATCATTTTTAGTAGACAAATCAGTTTGTTCCTTAGTAATCCCATATCAAGAGTTGATCATTTATCTATGATACAACCAGACATATCTTGAAATTAGATTACAGTAGGGATTCAATTCTGTCTATCATCAATGAAATAATTAACTTCATTATTTGAATTATTCTGACATTAGATGGATTCTAAGTTGAGTTTCATTAATGATTTCAGAAGATGGACAACATGAACAATACATATACTCCATCATCATCTAAAGTCACCATGACTCCTGAAGCCATCAATAAATTGGTAAACAACATCGTGTCAGTAGTACTCGAAGGGACTACCATAGTTTATCCGAGAAGAGAGACGGGTATACCTGGTAAGAATAACCAAGAAAGTTTCATGGAATATAGGCCATCTCACTTTAAAGCTCCAGAAAGAATGACTACCCCTACAATCAACCAAGGGATTAGGCAAGGAGTTATACCTAATGGAAATAACCAAAAGCGAAAACTCGCTGAAAGAGAAGCCATCAACCCCATCTACTGCAATTTCGCTAATGCTCAAGACTGCTATCGTAAACATCTAGGAGATCGTATCAACTATCATCGTCAACTGGGATGCAAACAGAAAATTAATATAAACAACATCGTAACATCTGTTACTGAGAATGGTTATCGTGGGAAACAACCCCCGTGTAAAAATGCCAGATGCATCACATAGGAATCTGCATTGCTAAATGCAGTAAGTGTTGGAAAATAGGTCACAAGACAAGTGGCTGTAAGGCTCCGGACAGAAGAAGACAAACAGCAACGGTAGTATGCCACGGATGTGGTGCAAAAGGGCATTACAAGAACCAATGTCCAAACTACAACATCAACTGGAAGGCCAAGACTTTCGCAAGAAAATGAAAGATTCTTTAACGACTTCGATAGTATCAAGGGAATGACAACTAGATTTAAGCAGATGAATAAATTCCTGTTGTAAATAAATAAACTCTAGTTCAAGAATTTCCTAAGTTGTATCTCTTTCTTATATTTTACTTTAAGTTATGATGGATGTAACCTAAGTATAGCAACTATCTTTCTACAGTATCGAAAAATCTACCTTGTAATATTTCCATAATAATCATAATCTACGTCAATTTCAATTTCTATTCCATTTACTAAATAACAATATATTGTTATTACCCTATAAATTTCTGATTCATAGTATGAACGAAAATTTTCTACATTATTCTTAAAAGAAATCACGTTGTTATATTATAAAAATGACATGTTGAACACCATCTAAAACAATTTAAAGAAACATAAATACCACTGTGATTGAGCCAAGCATCACATCATTTGGTCCTCAATTATACATAGCCTGATCAACTATGTCTAATTTAGGAAGAATCATGTTATGAAGGGAACAGTCATATTATCAGGTTTCTAAATAACAATCCTCACTCAAAAGCAAAATATAGATAAAATGAAACGTTCATGAATATTTCATTGGACAAACCACAATAAATATCTATCTCATCCCCTCATCATTATGATGAGAAATCAACAAAAGTACAAGTAAGAAAAACTCTAATAATTCGCAAAGACTGATAGAAAACTCAAATAGCGAAAATTTTATTAGAATCCATGGAAATTAATAAATAAGTCTTATTTCGAATTTATTGAGTATTACATAGAAACATTCCAAGGATACATTTTAAAAACAACCCTAGATCGAGACTAGTGCCTCCATATCTTATCCACAACATATGATAGAACCGTGAGGGGTACGACAAGCAGCAAGATCACGACCAAGAATCCAAAGTCTTTTTTGGGAACATACGCTAAGTAGATAGCTGCAAGGACGACATACACAATCGCTAGTATAGTGATGAGGTGCGGCATTTTGAGATGTGAAATAAGAGGAAAATGGTTGACGGAAGAAATGGAAATTAGAAATGGGTATTTATAGGCTAAAATATAGCCGTTAGTGCACTATTCACGACCGTTGGAATTCACTATTCCCGACAGTTAGAATACTGTTCACTAGCAGTTATTTTACTATTCATGACCACTATTTTCAATATTCACAGCCCTTAAATACATCAGTTACTTTGTCTTGTCTAGTACAGATAAATCTAACGGAATCACGTTTCCTTGATTTTTGAAATAAAAATCTCTCGACAACCCTCTGTTCAAAATTCTCTACTCAAGTAAACACGTTAAACTTGAATTTCAGGACGAAATTCAGAGTGACGAGTGGGTACTGTAGAGAACTGCAAAAATCCATAGAGTTAACATCGGTTAATTATATATTAATCTCTGTCATTATTTTAATCACTATTTTTACAGAAAAAATTTGAAATTTTTCTTATTATATTAAATGGTCATGATTACGATAGTGCAAAATTCACCAAATGACGGAACCAATTCTCGACACGTTATTCGAAATATTAATATTTCATAAATCCTTAACTATATATACTTAAACACTAATCACAAACTAAACGGGCCCCTAATATTTCAGCCCAAGTCCAATCGGCCCAATTCCTTAAACTATTTTCATTTCTATTATTTTTATATATAGATCGACTAATCAAGCTACAAAACAACCATCGTTCTCTCGAATCTTAAACACGACACCTATATATTTTTATACCATCTCGTTCCTCACCTAGCCGACTATACGTATGCCCAATCTCAGAATCACATGTCAAGTGTTGATATGTTTTTGAAGGGTAATCCATTCAGTCCAAACTCAACTCAACTCGACGTATAAATAATTCAAAACTTAATCGTTTTGACTCCGGTTTGTTTCTACATGATCCTAATATTAATTCCATCATGTTTTCATGTTAGTAAACATGTTTCATCAGCAATGATCAAGTGTTACACGATTTTTACAAATCGTATACACTTATAAATGTTAGTCGACATGTATATAAACCACAAGGACAAGTAACCTTTTTCTTAGCTCTCACACACCCTTCTATATTGATATAATAATCGAGATTCATTCCAAGATTTCCACATTCACTGACAATGTATAGTTACAAATGTTTCTTGCACTATTTGAACCATACGTGTTATAGAATTTTACTATATGTACACTATACCCATTCTCTTGCTTCTTTCATTCACCACACACAAAATAAACTCTTATACTCTCTCAAATATTCTCTGGTCGACCAGAAGCAAACTCTCGTACGAGTTGGAAGAAAACAAGAAGTATCGGGTTTGATATATAAGTTTGTGACTTGGGTTATATCGAACATAGATTTTCCTTGTGTTTTCCTCCATCACCTTCGACTCTCCACAACCATGGAGGTGTTGTAAGTCGTCATCAACCTCTCTTGAATTCATTTCATACGTATTCCATATTCATGCATCATATGTTAATCATTTTCGAACGTATAATCTTTACATCTATTTTCTACGTACATATTCATATATAGAATCACACAAGTGACTAGCCTCTATCTTGGAAGGCCTAGGAGTCACGACACACACTTGTTTCACGTTTATTTTTATGTTACATGCATCAAACAAGTCTATTTTGAACCTAGTCTAAATCGGATACAAAAACTCTAAACATTTAGAAAATATTTCTAAGTCTTTAACATATATCAAATCATCCCTCAGCGCCTAGAAAACAACTAAATATATTGAAATCTAGCTTAATAAGTACACGATATTTTTACACGACTCAATAGACTACCTAGCTAGCTATCATTTTCATTTAAACAACTCGTAAAAATAACCACGTCTAAGCCTTCGAAATCAAGCAAAGTGAATTGGCTAATTCGATTTTCAAAACTAAATAAAGTTAACGAGTTGGGCCTTAAAGCCCAATAAGCAGTTTTTAAGCTAGTAGCATAAGCTAAGCTTATTCACGAATTTTGATATGAAATTAGAACTTGAAAAATGATAATTTTGATGAGCTCAACTCATCTCATGAAGTACGGTTTTCAAAATGTTAATGGGCCTTAAACTAACATTTGGCTCGTTAAAGCCCAATAAGCTGAAAAATAAGCTCTGAACGAAATAAGCTGTTGAAATAAGCTTAATATTAATTAAATAAGCCTCGGAAAATTTTATATAATTTTTCTCATCATTTTTATGACTTTGGACTAAAAATATAACGCGACGACACTTAGGAGGACTAAAACTGTAAAACTGTTAAAAGTAGGGACTGAAACTGTGAAAATAGAATCTATAGGATATAATTTGATATATTATCATATTCCAAGCTCAGAATGTTACTTTGGACAAGTAGTGGACTATAATTGTAAATTATATATAACAAGGACTAACGGTGCAACGCTAACACCATTAGGATAAAAAGTGTAAAAACTGGAAAAGGACAAGGACCAACATATTTTATTTGACATTCTTATTTTATATTTCATTTTACGTCACCCTATCACGTCATATGCATATTCATTACATTTTATTTATATATTATTTAACTTTACGTTAATAATATATATAACGATATTTAAACTCATATTCATTACATATTATTTTCATCATCATTAAAAAGGAAGAACTTTGGAAATAATAGCATATTTTGTCATATTATTATAAACGTAAGAATTTCAGTTGCATATCATCTTTTCATCATAACGATTAATCATTATTCATTAATCGTTATTCGTTATTCATTTCGTATTTACCAAATAGTATTTGGTTAAATTCTTAGATAAATTTATTTATCAGGATCCATATTGAAGACATTTCCATAATCGTTCCTATAATCTCTCGAATTTACTTTTCATCATTTCCAGTATCGCCCAAGGTGAGTCATAGCCCCATTTCCAATACTTGTTTTAACTCTTTGGGGGAGATACATGCTTACATATACTTTGATAATTTTATAAGTATATGAATAAATTACATGATTCAAATCAATTTCGTTATAAATATTTATCTGATATGGTTTATGACTTAAGATGTGATATATATGTTACTGGCAAATTACTTGACTAGAATTACTGAACTCAGATGATAATGTTTCCAAACTGATTACTGTGACATGATATTTGATTTTACTATAACATCCTGAATGATTCCCATATCTCGATATCATATTTCTATGTTTCAACAGAAATACATGCTAGGAAGAGCACATATACTCTAGTTACATCATTACCATGATATTGCCTAAGTTACCTTAACGCCATAAAGTCCCTCTATCATGAGCCATTAATCACTTGTTGTGAGCGCGAATATAGTGAACAGCTTCGAAACCTGTTGAGGCTTGATATCCTATCCCACTAATAGTTGACGGAATGCCTAACGGTTAGTCGTATTAGTCGTGATACACTATATTTGAGACAAATAGGAATTGGTAAATCACCTATAATTCGAGGGCGAATTTTCATCATTGACTTGATGATCCCCCGCCGTTTTACGGTATTTGTTAACGTTTTGTGTGTCATGAGGCTTGGGGCAATATCAATAAGAAAATATATGTCTCCCACATATATTCAGATACAGCTGTATAGGTATTTCACTAGACATGAATTATAGGTTTCACTACATTAGCATCATGAGTTTCCATCTCATGTTAGGATTATGCTCCAATACTTGAATTTGATTGAATATATATATGATTTATCTGTGATTATAATCAACATCACTCAATACTAGTTTTATCACTATTAATGTTTATTACAATTATTACCAAATACTCATGAATCCAATGAAATAAATGGTTTTCCATTAAACTCTATGAACTCACCAACCTTTGTGTTGACACTTTTAAGCATGTGTATCTCAGGTAATTAACGGAGCAGGACAAGACACGGAGCGGGCATTTATTACTCTGATAAAGTAAAATGGTGTAAAAATCAAATATGTTATTCTTACAAACCTTTATATCTTTTAAAGAGATTTTTAAAGCAAATGTTTCATCATTTATCAAAAGTATTATTTGAATGACAAATAACTTTCAAAACGCCCCTTTTAAGCCGTTTTATGTGAAAATGATTTCGATCCTCCCCGTAACACCCAAATTACTTTTCCGCTGCTAAATAATAAATTTGGGGGTGTTACACAAGTCGCATAGATCAAGGTTATGAATATGAGTTGTGGTGGCTCATGAAGATCTTAGTCTAGATGTTAGAAGTCAAGGTTTGATACCTCAAGATAAGTCTTAGTGCAAAACTATATTCGTTGAGGTTTGTGCCTCAAGGGTTTGTCGAGTAGATTGGTGTAGTCAAGAGTGATCGTCAAAAGTTGTGTCATATAGCTTGGTGACATTGGAGATTGTTTCTCCAAAGTTTTTGTTGTGCATTTTGGTTGTGGTTTCTCCTTTGTAATGAAACCCGATATCTAGCCTTGTACCGGAAAAAGAGTAGGCGACGAAGGTTGGCTCTACCTCGTGGAAGGGCCCGATATTTAGCTTAGTACCGGATAAAGTATAAGCGACGTTGTGAAGGCTTCTCCGCTAGTTTAAGGAGTCTATGTTGTGTAGTGTTTACGAACTCTCGAGTAAGAGACTGAGGGAGTGGAGTATGGCAAAGAAAGTGTCCTTGTAGCCGAACCACTATAAACACTCATGTTATGGTTGTGTCTCTCTATCTCTCTATCTCTTAGATTATTCTCATTTATACTTTCAACTATCAATATTCAACTTACACCAAAATAGATTGACATAAGTTGATCTAAAGTCTTAAAAGAAGTTTTTAATCGGTAAAACTATTTAACCCTCCTTATAGTTTTCTACACTTCATATGATACTCTAGAAAACTAAAAGGGGTTGAATAATTTTACCGTTTTTATCGTTTAAATATGTTCTTTTTAAAACTTTATATTCAAGTTCGTGAGATCAATCAATCACAATATTAACACAATATAACTATACTAAAGATAACAAACAATAATAACTAAGAAATATAAAATATGAGATCAAAGTATAGAGTTGGAAAGATCAAACCAAGACACCGAGATTTATAGTGGTTCAGTAACAAAGCTCGTCTTCACTCTACTCCACTCCTCGAGTACCCAACTCGAGAGTTCACTACACTATGTCAAAAAGCTCCATTCAGGCGGAGAAAACGGTACAACGTCGTTTATCTCAATTTCCGACACTAAGCTAAATGTCGAATTCTAATATAGCTAGAACCAATCTAACACACGTGTATTTTAAGGACTAAAATATAACACGATATTCACACAATCAACACAAACAACACAAACCACACAATCTACCCGAACCACAAGATCTACCTTATCTACACAAACTAAGTAAGTATGATGACAAGAACTTTGTGTACGATAATATACAACAAGTATGTAACAAGTGCTACGAATTACAACACTTTATATCTTCGCGATATGGTGTGTTCTTCTTTTGCACTAATAAAGGAATGAAGGTGATCACTTGAAAGGATGATTGAATCACTTTTCAGCAAACTAAAACAAGCTAAATGATCACAGAAAATGAGCTACATAAAACTGATTTTGATCAGAGAAAACTATGTAAAAAGTTATATTTTGAATTATAAAATAGTCCACTATTTATAGGCCACTGAAAATCTAGCTATTGCCTAGGACGGTACCACAGTACCATTAAATTTAATGGTACTGTCCAGACAGACGCTCCAAAATCTAGCTTTTTGTGGTAAATTTGTTTTTTGGTGGATGTTTGTCAAGTTATTTATTTTTTTATTTTTTTTAAATTTATTTAAGGGGGGATCTGATTGGAATTAATATTCCTAATAAAACATTTTTAAATATCAAAAAATAATTTGTCTAATTAATTTTGTAAAAAAAATGTTTTGTTACATTTGTAAAAATATAATGTGTATGACAAAACTTAATTTCTTTGGTCATCCATCAAGTTTAAAGTTTATTTGTTCATAGCTTAAGTGATTTATGTCGAAATGGTAATTTACGACTAATAATTTGTGTACGTTAATTTTGACATAAAATGTTTGTCTACATTTTATTATTGTCAAAATGTAAAGAAGTGAAAAAATATAATAATATTTTTAGACATTATTTGTATTAATAGATACAATAATTTTTTTAAAGCATTAAAGAAATTTATATAATTATTATTTTTATGATGTCAAACATACATTTGCCAAACAAAACATGCCTTAGCTCTATGTAACCGTATTAATCAGCTTGTTAACTATTTTAGACAACATTTGTTAGTTGCTACCATTTTAACAAGAATGGTGCATATGAGATTGTTGTAAAGGAAAATAATCCCTGCTGTAAACAGCAGAGATCCTTCTCTACTGCTAGGTGTAAATCAAGGATCAGTTGTGTATATAAAGGACCATTGTGTTAAATCAAGGACCATTTTTCATTGTAGCAACAAATAACTCCCTGTTGTTTGCAGCAGGGATGCTATCCCCTTATCGTAATGTGAAATTATGCTTGCTTAACCACGTCTTTTATTTTGTTATTGTAATTTCTGATATTTTAGTCGTTAATTTTTGAATCTTGAGTCTATGTCACATAAACTAAAAAGTAATAAAAGTTATTTTCTAAAGGAAAATTATTTGTAACCGCTCCAAATTTGTTTACACCAAAAGAGTGCAAAACTTTTTAACATGTACATGAGCCATGGCAACAATTCTTTTCTACTTTTCATCAATGGTTTTGCTAACCATGATACATGGGTTGTGATTAAATTTACTTTAATTAAAAAATCAACAATTAATTAAGATCAAACATTTCATGTTTAACAACACTTTCCAAATTTATAATCATCGAATATCTATAAATATGAAAATAACGAGTTTACTAAATGCTTTTACACAAATGATAAATCTTAACTACAATCCATATGTTTATGGTTAGCAAAACCCTTCATCAACATGTTTAGAAATACCTTTTGAGGATGCAAAGAAAATCAAAACGAAAAGAGAAAATACACCTTATGTCTCAAAATAATTGTCCTCAAATTAAAAATACACAATTAAAATAAATAAATAATAAATAAGATCATTACCGCTTTCTCTCTTTTATTTATTATTATTATTATTTTTTTGTAGAAGGTCAATTTTACCCCTAACTAACTAATCAATATCTTATTTAAAATGTGCAATAATTATTTCAATAAATGGTAATAAAGTAAACTTGATCAAACATTCATATTTATTTTTATTAGTGGATAATTAAACTAGGACATCTCAAATAGGAAACATGAACTATTAATTTAAGATGGATGAAGTATAATTTAGCTGCAAATTAGTGAGAAGACCTTGTGCACGCACGAGTTTTTAGATACATTTTTATTGAAAAATTGACACTTTTTTTTGCCATACACAATTTTTTTAAGTTTGACTAAGGGAAGTTCAATTTTGACTTTTAACTGACCAAATAAAATGCTTTTATTTACAAAACGAGCTATTCCATTAGCACAATTTCAGTTTTTCAACTTTGTTTTGGCACTTTTTGAAAAGAATCAATCCTAAAAACATGTCAGTCGCACTTTCAATTTGCTTTATATAGACTTTGTGACTCCAATTTTACTTTTATTTTTGTGTGACAATGCGACCATTCGACTCCACTATATTGATGCAAAGTGTCCATGTTGGTGGGTAGATGTGTTTTTGTGCGACTGACTGACATTTTGTGCGATTGTTTTATATTTTTCAAAAAAGACAAAAAACTTGAAAAAAAAAAATAATATTTCAATTTTTTTTCATTTTGAATTTTTTCGAGAATATTTTATCTTTTTCAAAAAAGACAAACGGTCCCACTAAAAATTTTCTCAGCAGCCAGTCGCTCAAAAAGTACAATCGTCGGTCTAGCAAAAAAAGTCAAATATGGTCCCACTTTTAGAAAAAAATTGGCAACAAAGTAATGGAGTCACATAAAAAAGCATTCACATACCAAATGGGACACTTGTCAAACAGGCGGTGAAGTTGCATGGTCTAAGGCTGGATGCAATGGCGACGTGGGGCGACTTGGATAACTTTCTCTCTCCGGCGACCTGACGACGACCAAGTTGCCATAGTGGCGACCAAAATATTTTATTATATATTTTTTTAAATTCAAATTTTTTGAAAAATCAATTTAAACTTCATTAATAGTAAAACTTAAACATTAAATACTTGTAATAATAATAAAAACATTACAAAGACAACTAAAAATGTAAACTAATAATCTAAGTTATACATTTTATGGATTTCAGCCTTCATTTCCATAAGTTCACGTTATTGTCGTGAGGGCAAATTTGGGTCGATTGTTGTATTGTAGAAAATTATGTCTTGGTCTCGTTTCGTTTTTTCCATCAATTCAATTTTCCGACGTTTGAGCTCAATTTTCTAGCATTTTCAACTCCTCGGCTCGCCGACTTCTTGCCTCTTCCAGCTCCATCTCTTTTTCCCTCAACTTTATGTATGCCTCTTCCATCTCTTTCTTTTTTTCCCGATTTTTTCGACTTGAACTTGAAGTATTTGTCGGCAAATGAACTAACAAATGATGCAGGTGGCTCACGAGAGGAGGCGGATGATTTCTCCTTGGATGAGTCACGACCAAGTGGTCGTGATTCTCGAGTCTCTTCCTCCTCAGAATCATCCACGTTGTGCAAATTCAAACCACCTTTTGTTGACCCCGAGGTGGTTTTCGAAGTCTTGGATTTCTTCTGACCCCTACCGTTAGTTTGAAAGAAGGGATCTCAATATCCTTCCAAGCAGCACGATTCCTCAAAACTTTCCTAACTCTCCTCCAATGTAAAATCATGATTGTAAATCAATTTGTATTCTTTAAGACCTTTTGGTAGTCGTCGTGGTCATTTCCACCACTTTCATGATTCTTCCGGATATTCTCCATAATTGCACAAAATGCACCAACCCTACAACGAACCATATTTTTCCATTTGGAAAGAATCGAGTCGTGCGTTCTTTGTGAACCCGTTTCATTTGTAAAGTACGCTATCACCTCCTCCCAAAACCCCGACCTGCTGATAACGTTTCCTCTCTCGGAATTTTCCGACACATGAGTCCAAGCTTTACACAGCGCGCCTCTTCCGCCTTTGTCCATGGTTTGGGCTTTGGCTCTTCGGTTGCGACATTCTCGCCCTTGCTTTGGGGCATTCGCCATTGTAGCACGTCTTGAAGGCTTCTTTGGTTTGACGTGTGACTTCTTTTCGACATTGTCATCGTCTTCAACCAGAATGGAACCTTGAAACGAACCGTGGTACGAACCTTGCCCCATCGAAACATCTTGGCTCAGATAGTTTTGACTCGGGTATTGTTGATTCGGATAGTTTTGACTCGGGTAATGTTGAGCCGGAAGGTCTTGTATAAACTCCTCGAAATCATCCATATCAAGATCAACACCCTGAAGCGGCGAAAACGCTTGATTCGGTTGGGAAGACTACGAGAAATCCATATTAGGATGATATGACGACCCACTTGGTGACTGGTGAAAATCGATATTAGTACGATACGGTGGGAAATATGGACGATTTAGGTAAAACGCGTTTTGATTTTAATTCGGTTGTTGTAGTCGTGTTGGATATTCAAAAGAGGGTGGACGAAAGCGAATACCCCGACTTGGTGGTGGTGTTACACCGGTTAATTGGAAATTCAGATCCGACGAGAAATTCAAATTCGGGACATAATGTGGTAGTCGGGATCGTGGGGGGTTTTTAACGTGGAAGTTTTTTTGCTTGACATGATGAATATTGATGAGAAGTTGTTTGAATTGTGTTTAAAATTGTGTGTTTAGAAGTGTGTTGAGGTTGGTATTTATAATGTTGTGAAAGTGTTAATTTTTTTTTTTAAAAAGTTTTTACTTTTATTGCAAACGGTAGTATTTTTTGTTTGTTTGTTTGAAAGTCGGTCGAGATAGCGACCAAGTCGCCCCAATTTTTCCTTGCTAACGGATCACGACCGATCTATCCGACCGACCATTGTATGTAGCCTAACAGTCACACAAAATAAAATTGAAAAAAATAGAATTTGTGTCTTTTTTAGAAGTTTCAAAGTCAAACTGTCTCAAATTGAACATGATCCTTTTGAAAAGGGAGATGATTTGCACACTTCAAATTCTTATTGGGACACTCCAATGTACAAAAAGTTAAAGCAGTATATTAATAATGCATAAGTATCTAATGCATTTATTGAAATGTCCCAATCAATATCAAATGTGTGCAAATCAATTCCCTTTGGAAAATCTCTATTGTATTAATAGATACGGAGTATGTTAAAATGTTCTTAGAAAGGGCCTAAGTTTCACATTTAAACTTATAACACAATGGGCTATTAGCTAAAACGAGTTTTCAGCATATGATCATAGGCCGAATTATCTACAAACCACCGGCCTACTATTGTGAGTAAAATAACTTATTGGGCCGCACTCAAATACACTAGTGACACAGCAAAGTGAGCAAAACCTTCGGTGCTTTACTGCTTTGTATTTATTTTATTTTTTTGACCTTCTACAAGACTATTTTTTTTTTTTTTTTTTTTTTTTTTTTTTTTTTTTTTTTTTTTTTTTTTTTTTTTTGCTTATTCCGAGCTTAATTTTAAGTTTTATATCTTAATAAGCTTGCAAGCTCATTTTTGAGTACGGGTTATCGGGTATCATTTGGGTGCACCTTCAAGAGTATGGATATTAGCAAGGTTCTTAACCGGCTAACAATCTTGAAGTGGGGCTTTACATGGTTAGAGTCTATATGATGGGTAAATTCAAACACGTGAATTAGACCACAAATTTCAATATATATCGTTTTAACAATGCAAACTTTCTTTTGAGTATGAATATTCTGGTACCATTTGGGTTAACTTTTGCACACATCACAAATGTACATGCATTTTTATGTTATTTTCAAAGATAATAAAAAATGACGTTAATCTTGATTTTTTTTTTTGGGTAAAGACGTTAATCTTGATTTAGTACCTGTATAAATGAATATTTACCAGATACTTAGTTGCATAAGATACGCAAAATCAAAATACAAATTTATATAAGGGAAATTGTCAATAATGATTATCATAAAATATCAAATTTGTCAATGTGCCTATGGTATTTTTGTCGAAGAATTAAATTCGTTTTGTCCAAATACAGTATTTGTTAAGTTAGGCGGGTCTTACTATTTGTAGACCCAATGTCTAAAAGTTAAAAAAATATGGAGCACGTAATAAAGATGCTAAATTTAGTTGGTTGAGAACAATTAAATTCATGAGGATGAACATTTAACATTGATTTATTTTCTTTTGATGAAGTTAAACGTATAATAACTTTATATGAGGGGGTTGGCAACACACCTCTCACCCCATTTCCCTTCACTCACTTCCACCCAATCCCCTTATGCCACATCATCCCCCCACTTTTCCTTTCCCTCACTCATTTTTTGTTGGCAACACACCCCTCACCCTTCACTCACTTCTTTTTTTTGCAACGGTCAAATCCCAATGTTCAAAAAGCAAGCTCTCCCGTTCGGTAACTATTCCCGATCGGGGCTCACCGTGCCCCTCACCGCAGCAGCGGCGGCGGTGTTCACCGCACGGGGTGAGCCTCCCCGTGGCCTTCACCGCATGCATTGCCAACGCTCTGAGCGAGAAATATACAATATTGTATTTTCTATTTTGTCACATTTCTTTCTTATTTGCCCATTTAAATTTATATTATGGACTGTGATATAAAGTTTTGTTAAAAACTATTTTAAATATTCTTCCACATAGAAGCACATGGCAAAAGAGTAGTGACACCACATGCATTGCTTATAAAGGTATACCACGTAAATTTTCTCAATATATAAACAATTTGATTGCTTACTCTTTATATAATTGTTCAAAATTTTCAATTTGTTTATATGATTAAATGTCCATTTAAACTAATATTAGAATGCAATAATTTAATTCTATACTAGAAAATCAGTCCATTAGAAATGCAACCTAAGTCACTTTTCCAATAAGGACAGAACTAAAAAAATAACCATAATATTTTAATTTTGATATTAGTATATGTTACATTTAATTTTAATAAAAACTGGACCAATATGAAGCAAAGAATAGAATAATTAAAAAGGTAGAAATGCCAACACATGGATGAGTTTGTTCCAAGTAATGGTTAGCAAGTCATTACAGACCAACATTGCTAGCTTTGGCCTCTAGCTATTGTTTCCTTAGTTTATCTTTCATTTGATCAGATTATCTATTTTGATCCAATGCTTGATTTGATGTTAATACTTGTATTCTAAAACAGAATTTCAGAATGTAGAGTTGGAATAAGGATATAATCAACAAAGTCATAAATGTGTTTTAGTCGATATTCTTGAAAATTCTTATCTTCATTAGGCTAGTTCGTCCTATGATTAACCTTAACTTAGAGTATCCTAATGCATCAATCATCATATAACAACAACAACAATACCTAATCTCGTTAAAGCGGTATCCAATGCATCAACCAATTTAAAATTTCAACTTCTTTTTAAAGTTATTCACTCAAATACAGAAATTGTCAACCTATTCTAACATTTACTCCCCCACAGATCTTCAATCTTCAATTCTTTCATATTTTCCATATGATAACTTTTTCTCAACCTATTACTCTAATAATACTTTTTCCAAATCAATTTTAATTAGTTTTCAACAATTCCTTTTTCAAATCAATTTTAAGTATTTTTCAACCTTGCATTGGAGTTGATTTTAGAAGATCAAGTAACATTTGTTTAAATTCACTATGAACATCCTGTCTATTGTCGAAATTTGATTTTCTCTACAAAATTATATTGTCTAAGTACCCGCCAAACCACAAACTGCATTTGCTGTCACAATTAACTGTCGAAATGGATTAATAGAAAAGTACAAAAAAAGTTGGTATTTAGTTAGGTTGTCACTTCATGATCTGTATATATCTAGTGTGCTTGTAGCTAAAAAGAGAAAGACTATCAAATATCAATAACTCAGACCAAAGTTAAAAGACTTCAATTTCGACATTCAAAGCACTAGAGATTGTGTCGAAATCGGTGTATCATTACTCGTAGGTATTTATTCTACAAAGCATATATAGATTGCATGAATATTAGGCCACACAGATTTTTTTTATTTTTATTTTAAAGACCACATAGTTTTTTTTTTTTTTTTTTTTTTTTTTTTTTTTTTTTTTTTTTTTTTTTTTTTTTTTTTTTTTTTTTTTTTTAAATTTTTTTTTTTTTTTTTTTTTTTTTTTTTTTTTTTTTCGGGACAGTTTAAGTTTTGCCGAAAAATGTCGCTAGATATATTTTGTTTAATACTTCGTGAAACATAAGTTTGATATTGATAAACGGTATTGTAACTCTATATAAACATGTTCTTTTTCGCCTATATTTTACCGTAGATGATGTGAGCTACATTGATATGTTTTTCAACTGATCAAATGAAACCTTAAAAATAGATCTAAGCCCTCTTGATGCAAGCAGCTACAAGGTCGGAACATATTAGTGATAGCACTCATCGTGGATGTCGTACCAGTTTGTAAGAGAACTTTTCTTTCGACTCAAACGTGTACACAAAATATGAAGTCGAATGATTTATAGATCTTAAAAATCAATATGACATAACCAAGATAAAATCTTTTATATCTTTTATATAATAAAACAAAACCCCAAGTGGGGACTTTTCCATTTCAAAAAAACTAAACCATACCTTATTTAGTAATAATATTATTTAAAAAAAAAGATTATTTTTTTTATTAGGTAACATTTTATATTTATCCATAATACAAGTAGAAGATAAATACAAAAAATATAGATAAGAAGCAATTAAGCAATAGGATTAAAACTTTTAAATAATTATCTTTAATAATAAAAAACTATAATTAAACATCATAAATCAAACAAAACAAAGATTAAATTATTTGTTTTTTAATTAATAAAAATATATGATTCAAAAAAAATTTAAAAAAACCCGCGCGTGCGCGGGCATTATAACTAGTTTTATTATATAATAAAACAAAACCTCTAGTGGGTACTTTTTCATTTTGGAAAAAAAGAATATTTCCTTATTAGGTAATATTTTAATTATTATTTTTTAATTTATAAGTTTTTAAATTCGTTTTGTTGATATACTATATACAAGGAGAAGATAAATACAAAAAATATAGATAAGATGTAATAACAATAGGATTAAACTTTTTAAATGATTATCTTTAATTATAAAAAACTACAATTAAAAATTATAAATCAAACAAAATAAAAATTAAATTATTTGTTTTTTAATAAATAAAAATATATCATTCAAAAAGTTTTTTTAAACACCCGCGCGTGCGCGATCATTATAACTGGTAAGTAATAAATGGAAAACCGAATAATTGGAGGAATAAAGAAGGTTCGTCAAAAGGATTCTGGTTCAAAGGGGGACAGCTTCTGCAGCCGACTTTTATTTTAATTCATCCTTTATAAATAAAACAATAGACACACGCGTTTAAACCACATTTGTGAAATATTAAAAAAAAAAAAAAAAAAAAAAAAAAAAAAAAAAAAAAAAAAAAAAAAAAAAAAAAA
>LBNU01007382.1:224312-243586 GCA_014162995.1 Artemisia annua
AAGTTTTTAAATTCGTTTTGTTGATATACTATACAAGTAGAAGATAAATACAAAAAATATAGATAAGATTTAAATGATTATCTTTAATCATAAAAAACTACAATTAAAAATTATAAATCAAACAAAATAAAAATTAAATTATTTGTTTTTTAATAAATAAAAATATATCATTCAAAAAGTTTTTTTAAACACCCGCGCGTGCGCGATCATTATAACTGGTAAGTAATAAATGGAAAACCGAATAATTGGAGGAATAAAGAAGGTTCGTCAAAAGGATTCTGGTTCAAAGGGGGACAGCTTCTGCAGCCGACTTTTATTTTAATTCATCCTTTATAAATAAAACAATAGACACACGCGTTTAAACCACATTTGTGAAATATAAAAAAAAAAAAAAAAAAAAAAAAATAGAAACTTAAAACTTATGTTAATTCATAGATAATTACAACGTGGTAAGATGTTACTGGAATTACCAACCCTTTGGAAATAATCATTCAACAAGAGAGAAATTAAAGAAATACACCGACGTAAGGTTATGTTTTGCATTATTAACGAAGAATTTAAAATAGAGCATAAATCATTAGCCAATCATCAAACACCTCCAAATGTCACTATTAAAATTTAAAATAGTTTCACAGCTACTGCGTTCCTTCTTGCATGATTACAAAGAGTCAAAACAAAACAATTATTAAAATGACCAAATTGATTAAGAGCATCTTTGGAACTTTTTTACAGTTTAATTTGTAGTTTTGTACATAACAAACAAGTTGAATTTGCCACTTTTACCATCACACTCCACCACTTTTACCATCACACTTTCACGGAATTGATCGGCATGCTAAATCTTATGTCTAAAACCAAAATCACAACACATGACACAATCAAACGCTACTACTGTGTACGAAAAAATATAAAAAAATAAATACATGTTTCACATGTTATATATCATACCAAAATTAATTATACACGAGATCAGACACGTCTGTCATTTATTGAAGTGTATAAATTAGTGTTTTGTGCAAACAAACATCTTAAAATAAACATGTTTACGGAGAAAAACAATACGAAAAGTATCTAAATATGTATTGTAATAATTACACTCCTAAACAATGCTCTAAAGCAGATCAATAACTTAGTGTAAGATTGTAAGTTTTTTACAACTTATCTCATAAACATGCTAATATTTTCTTTCAGAGGTGTAATTTCTTTTGATATTTTGACTTTTCAGTTACGTTCTCTTAAAAAAGTTGACATTGTCAGGAAAATCTTAACCTTGTGCATCTACTATTTTGGACGCCGACTTATCTTCCTTCAAAAGTCTAGCCTGAGACATTAAACATCTATTTTAGTGACGTTTAGCCAAAATAGATATATTTGTTTAAAAGATCTCATTGACTGGTAAAATAAACGTTTACTATAAAAGATTTATGTACAATTAAGGCAATAACCAAATCATTATATTAAATTAAAATTGGCTCTTAAATCATGGACCAATATTACGTAAAAAATTGAATTTCATTTACAGTAAAGTCTCTATAAATTAATACTCGATAAATTAATAATCTCGATAAAATTAATAATTTGTCCAGTCCCAACTTGAGACCAGTATAAATTTGGACCCCAATCAATAAAATAATAAGATAATAATTTTTTTGAAACCCAGTGTATATATATTAGTCCCAACGATACTACAAATTAATAATTACTAAAAATTCCATGTATATGTATATATTTGTGTGTGTGAGACGTGAGAGATACACTTCAAAATCCTAAAGATTGTTTAGTAAAAAATGAATTTATTGTCAATTGTTATTTTTTGTTGAAATTCAAATCTATATTGAGTTTATTTCAAAATTTCTTTATTGCACTAAAGTGTTGATGAGTTGTCTTCTGGTATTGCAACAAAAAGCGTTAAATTTATTTTCATGAAGTGATAATATGAATTCATAAAATTTTAATTGGAACTTGTTTTTCAAATTTATTTTTTCATCTCTAACGAGTATACATTGTAACTAGTATATTACACTTGAAAATTTAAAGGCCATATGTAAAACCTATTTAAATTAATAAATTATTAATTTATCGATATAATAATATCTCGCTAAATTAATAAAATATCTCGGTCCCAATACTATTAATTTACAGAGGTTTTACTATGTACCCAAAAGCCCATACCCCTGGTAATAACATTTGACCCGAAACAAAAGGAAGCATGTTTGCGAAAGTGGCAAAGATGTCATCCACCATATCCACCATAATTGCACTAGACATTTTGCTGCCTTTTAGGTTTAGTATGATTGAGAAGAGTATTCTTTACGCGTCATATCCGTTGTAAATTATATCATGCTTGTTCCTTGGCATACATTGGTATTGGTTTCACAAGAATCTTTTATTATTCAACATATATACTCATTAATTTTTTTAGTATATTAAAATTTCTGTGAATCTGATACACAAATTTTACAATAGTATACCTATTTTTTTAGATGAATTCTCTCGATTTGATATGAACACGGCTTTTTTCACAAATAAAACAGTTGGGCTTGTTTAGAAATATTTTTTATTTTTATTTTTATTTTTCTCTTATTTTTTTTTTTAAAGATTCATATTCATATTCATATTAATTTGTGAGGATCTCATTTCTTTTCTTAATCTCTTTGTAAAGTTTTATAAGATTAAATATTTGCAGTTATTACTAAAACCCTCAATTTTTCTTAACAAGCTCTCGCAAAATATATATCTCATTTTATTTTTAGTATCTATGGTTAAACTAGACCAAATAACAAAAACGGGTCTACTGTTTCAAAATGACATAAAATTCTAATGCTAATCTATAATGTGCTTCTAGCTGAAAATTTGTATTTCTATCATTTCAGAAAAAAAAAAAAAAAAAAAAAAAAAAAAAAAAAAAAAAAAAGAGAGAAAAAGCTCATATCACTGGTCACTTATTTTTGGTTTTATCAATGCCAACATAAATAGAAGCCAAATACATACTAGTTTGGTGACCGACCGGGAAGTCCTCACTTGCGTACCACAAGCTCTAATGATATTAGACAATGAAGAGGAGAGTCTGTGAGCCATTAGATGCGCAGGTTCGAATCCAAGCCGGCCCCGGTTTTCATCCGACCGTTACTACAGCGAGAAAACTCGTGTGGAGGCGGTACGGTTTCCAGGCGGAAGTCGTTTATAATCCCCACTACTCCAGCGTAGACCCGGTTCAGACAACATAGTCTGAGTAAGTGGTGGATGAGGGCCTGCCAATGTGACGGGTGCGACTCTAAACCAAAAAATTAAAAGTCGCCTTCCAAAAAAAGAAGCCAAATACATACACACACAAAATAAACTATTCTAACAGGTAACGCTCAACACTTATTAGAATTTTAACCCACTTGCACTTTCCTAATTTTTTAGTAATCCCACTCCTAATCTAACACTTATTTAATTAAACCTTCCATAAAAGTATTTATAAAATTATTATCTTAGTAATAAAAAGCATAGTCACACCAATTTCTCAAACATTCCTTTCCACTTTTTTTCTCAAAAATATTCCCTTTTAAAACCCCCAATCACCGCCACCACACAGCCACCACTCACCACCGTCCACGTCACCAGATCTAAACCAAACAACCTTAAAACTCAGCCATGGACTCACCGGAGCAACGCCGCAAACGCAAACGAAACCTTAAACCAACCACTCGTTTAATCCCTCCGGTAAAATCACTTGTCTACTTTGTCTTCTTTTTTATATTCTTTTACCTACTGTTTAAACGACACACACTTGCATTAAACGACGTCGTTTCGTCTTCTTCATTGTCGTCTTTATCAATTACTACTTCTTTTACTAGTTCCTATAAAGGGTTAAAAAAATTTGGTCAGTTTAGTATCCAAGCTAGGGTTTCGTTTCCTGATCATGTTTTGTTGTTGGTTAAGAAGCTAGATGTTGGTTTAGGTAGTGACCCTGTCGAATTCGGTGTCGAAAATAGGCTAGAATGTGTTTATAGGAGTAATGGTACTGGTGGTCAACGGGGCGTTGACCGGCTGGATGTTTTGTCGGTGGATGAGTATACTGATGATAGGTTGATTGTGCGGTGTCCGTTGTTGGGGAATGGGAAGGGGAAGGGGAGGAATTTTACGGAGGTGAGCGGGTTAAGGAGACGGGGTGTGATGGTTGGGGTAGGGGATGATGATAAGACGAATAGATGGGAGAATTTGGCGTATGAGGCGGTGTTGGATGGGAATACGGCGGTTGTGTTTGTGAAAGGGATAAGTCATAGGCAAGATAAGGAGTCTGATCCGAATCAGTTTAGTTGTCATTTCGGGTTAGGTGATTGGGAGAGGAGTGGTGGTGATGGTGATGGTGGGAAGTATATGTTGACTACACGAGCGATAACTGCAGCTCAAGAAGTGGTGAGATGTGTTCTGCCGAGGAGTATGGCAATGCATCCTGAGAAAGCGCGTGGGGTGAGAGCTACGGTTAGTTTTAGGATGCCTAGGGTGCGTGGGAGGTCTCGTCGTGTTGTTGTGCCGTCTGTGGCTAGGATTGATACGGAGTTGGGGGCTAGGAGTGAGAAACGGGAGCTTTGTGCGTGTACTATGTTGTGGAATCAGGGGCGTTCGATACGTGAGTGGATTATGTATCATTCATGGTTAGGTGTTGAGAAATGGTTTATATATGATAATAATAGTGATGACGAGATTACAGATGTGATTAAGAATCTTAATTTTGAGGGGTATAATGTTAGTAGACATGTTTGGCCGTGGATCAAGACTCAAGAGGCTGGATTCTCGCATTGTGCTTTGCGGGCTCGGAGTGAATGTAATTGGGTTTCGTTTATGGATGTTGACGAGTTTTATTACTTCCCGTATAACAAGGGATATTCAGGTCAGGGTTCACTTAAAACTCTGGTTTCGAATTACACCAACTCGTCGACAATTGGAGAGATTAGAACATCTTGTCATAGCTTCGGGCCTTCGGGTTTGACTTCACGACCTAGAAAAGGTGTCATGGTTGGGTACACTTGTAGACTACAAAGCCCAGAAAGGCATAAGTCTATCATTAGACCTGATGCACTTGACACGACTTTAATGAACGTTGTGCACCATTTTCATTTGAAGAAAGGATTTACATTCATGGATTTGCATCAAAACGTTGCTGTGATTAATCACTACAAGTACCAAGTGTGGGAGGTTTTCAGGGCGAAGTTTTATAGAAGAGTGGCTACTTATGTGGCGGATTGGAAGGATAATCAAAACGAAGGGTCGAGAGATAGAGCACCTGGTTTGGGTACAGAAGCGATTGAACCACCTGACTGGAGACGGCAGTTTTGTGAGGTATGGGATACTGGTTTAAGAGACTTTGTTTTGGCTAATTTGGCTGATGTTACTAATGGGGTTTTACCATGGGATAGAGATTTGTGATATACTATTCGGATATGTTGATATTGATATTGATAGATTTATTGATTCTTTGAACCAAGCTAACTTTTGTTAACGCGATTCATTGTACTTGTTTTTTTCATTGTTAAATGATACATTGTACTTGTAAGTATGAAGAAGTTGCAGTATTTGTAAGAGTTACAAAAATGCAAATGTAGTAGACTTTTGTCAAACATAGTTTGTGGCTTCTGTGTTTTCGTTTTGGATTTTTCTTAATCACGGAGTTTATCAAGGACACTATATTAAGAGAAGCACGATGGCTGTAAAAACTATTCTTTTAGCTATTACAATGGCAAGACGATCTTCCATTTCCGTACGGGTTATATAGACATAACAGAAACTCAGTAATACAAATTCTTATTGCTGCATATAAAGGGTGTGATTAAGAAAGATGTTTGTTTGTTGGTAATATATGTAATGTAAACTATTTTCTTGTGTTGATGAAGAATTTGTTATTAAAATGATGAATCTGTATTCAGCTACTAAACATGGACAATGCTTGATGCAAGAAAAGAAAATCAAATAACAGAAGCAAACACTTAAAAAGATTAAACATAATTGCAAAGATGGTCTTTGTGGGTGTGTTGAGTATTAAATGGTTGGTCTATGTAAAGCATGGAGGACACTGCTATTTTTCACACTTATGTTAAAGTTGGTCAATAGAGTTAATAAAAGTGTCCATTAAACACAATACAGCATAAATTAATGTACATTATGTTGTGATAACAGCTACGAGATGGTGGTTAGCACTTTCACAATCTAAAATGTCATGTCATATTGTCATGTCATGAGATCTAAACTTTGATTCACCATAAATCAACCTCTACACATACTTGTGAGAGATGGGAGAGTTGCGGAATATCATTACATGACATTTTATAGGCGAGCCAAAATTATAAAGTTGTCGATAAAGGATCAACAATGGTGAAATTTTATATAAGGTGTATAAATGATGACGTATGAGAGTTTTAGTCCAGTAGTTAAGGCTCATGCAACTAATTTTTGGCCCAGAAATGGATACCAACAATGACACTGCCTAAAAAACCCACCTCTCGAAACAACTAGAGTGACAACTCTCTTCACAGACAGTTATGATACTAGTGCCACATGTTGTTACCTTGGTGCAGAAGGAATGTGGCGAGCATATCGCCTGCAGTACCTTGTACGAAGATTCTTTTCGTATCGAAAACCAAGCACGAATGGCTACGTGTCATTCTTGTCTCCTCCGTAGGATGACTCCCACGTAGGTCTCTCTAAATCGTTGGATCTCATCTAACAAATATCATAATCCTAAATGCATCCATAATAGTGTTGCAAAAAAAGGCCTACAAGGCCGTTTAATCACTAGGCGTTATTGGTTCACCAACCCTTTCGATTTGTGTAAATCGGTCAACCGTGGTCAATAGCGGTCGACGATGGTCAAACTTGCTAAAACTTGCAAATCTTGCCAGAAATACCGAAAACTAGTCGTAAGCTAGTTTTAATCATTTAAAGTCGCTGTTTATATCTATTACAAGATGTTTTTTTAAAAGTAAGATTTTGTCGGGAATACCCAAAACTCGCTGAAAATACCCAAAACTTGCCAAAAATGCCAATCCAATTAATCACCGATTAATCCCGCCTAGACCGATTACAAGCAATAAGGGGGTCGACCACCCGACAACCGATTTGCGATTTTTTCAACCTTGAATTCCATATAAATACGCATGCATTTCGTAAGAAAAGACCAAGTTCATTTTCTCAATTACACACACAAAACACTAGTTGTATATGTTGAAAAATTGGTTGGCAAAAGTGACTTTTGACCAACTTTGGACACAATTATTTATATGTATGTGTCATATATATAAATAATAGTTTGTAGGTTTGCGTTCTCCTCGAAGAGAGCTTCGCCTTTATGTGTCCAAAATAGAGTTGATGTGAATGAGATATCGGGTCTCAAAGTTAGTCATTCGGTACCATAACTAAAGTGGAAAAATAGTTTACTTTCTATCCCACATCGGTAGGAGGAGTAAACTAGGGTGGAGTCTATTGTTTATAAATAGACGCCCTAATTCCATAGATTTTACACACATCAAATCAATAGATATTATTGATTTCCTCTATGTCATAAATCCTATTTTTTTTAATGGCATATTATTAAAAAACCCAAAGAAGACTAGCAAGGAGCTAGAAAATACATAGGTGATTTTAACCAATCAGTACAACTACTAATCTTACGACCTCTAAACTTAAACCATGAGAAATAATACAAACGAATATTATCAAAGATGTCACATTTCCTCAAAGAATGAGAGCTAAATGTGACACTCTTGCGATACCTCCAAATCAATTATAGCGTAGTCATAAATCCTATTACATGCTGGGTTTAAAATGTGTCCCATTTCAGGTTTGATAACCGTTTTCCAACCCTAACCATTCTTTCTAACACTACTAAAATAATGTCCTGAGAACATTAGTAACATATGTCAATCTTTTTGGTTTATGAGCAAATCCTTGTAAATGTCATTGGACAAAAAAATCAACACACGAAAAGTTTGAACTAGGTGTATGGATTGAACGATAATGTTAACGCAAAAAAATGTTTTGGATCAAATATGCCCAGATTCCACCTAGAAGATAATATTAAATATCATGTAAAGGTGATGAGAAGAAGGATGTGGTGACGCTAACGGTTGTGAACACTACCATTACACCACCGTAACCAAGAACAAAAACATTTTAAGTTCGAGGGAGAGCAATGACCGGTAGGTTTAAATGAATAAATGATCATAAGTGACTGTAATTTTTATTTAGAAAAACGATTTGTGATATTAAAAATGTTTCTAATTTGAAGTTATGATGTTCAAAAAATTATTATCTTTTTTTCTTAAACTAAAAGGAAAAAAAAGGGATAGACTAAAAATCAACTCCTTGTAAATATTTAGAAAATATTTCCTCATTTTGAGAGCTATAGAATTATTTATTTGACCTCAAGTAAACGCAATTGTATATCCTAGCACGAGAAAACAAGTCACCATGAAGGATAGTAACTATATCCAATATCTATATATCCAAACAAACCTCCAACATGACTTCACCTGAGCCATTCTGTAAACTAAAAGTAGGCCTCTTATCACGGTTGCAACTATCTATCGTAAACTCGTAAAGGATGATAGGATAGCAACATTCAATCAGATCATATGCTCCATACTGATTATTGTAAAGCCAGTTTTATGACTGCATATAAACAAACATTGAATTTGACCAACTAAGAACGGGTTTCCAAATAGAACTTTCAATTGACTCAGCAAAATGAGGAGTCTGAAACAATCCAACAAGGTTTGAAAACATAAACAGATAACTTTGACATGGAAATCATTTGAACCGATAAAACTAAGAGAGAAGCATGCTCCTGAAACGATCCAACAAAAAGACTTTTTACCTGAAAGAGAAAATAAAATATCATCTTCTTCATATGTCCGGCAACCCTCTATCTCCGATTGTTTTATATCTTTTCATTCATTTCTTCCTTTTTCTTAAATTGTAGACCACGCATTCGACCGGCTTTATCACCTTCACCTTCGCTCCTGAGCGATTTAATACTCTCACCACCAGAATATCTTTCAAGATTACACAAAGATCTTCAAGACCGGTCAAACCATAGTAATGATAGTTCAAATTCAAATTAAACTGATCCTTGTAGGAATCGTCAAAAGAACTGAACAAGATTTCACCATGATGCGCATAGATTAATTTTTGAACATGAGGCTTCAAAACGTGTTTTCGTCTGAATTCTGCCATACGAGCAGACATCACATACTCCTCCTTGCTTTCCCTGTTTTCATACAACACCACCATGTTTTTGCCGGCCATATTATCAAGGAGCTTCTTAATATTACTCACACCTAAGGACTGATAGTCCAGTGATCTTATAAACTTTTTCCGGTAACTATTCTCTAAATTAGACAAACAAGACATAGAAATTCCCCAAAAATAGCTTACAATTATCTCTTCAAGCTCTCCGTAGACATGTAATAATTGCTGTGACATATTTGTATTAGTCACCTGTAGATCATAAAAGCTTGAATGTACCTGTAGATTGCCAAAAACTACAGTAAAGAAATACTCTTGTATGTATATCCAACAACCATGATTGACAAAAAAATACTGTAATATATTACCTCTTCAACATCTGTTGGTGTAGACATTAAGGCTAACTCAGCAGGATTACTTGGCATTGTTGTTGTAGATGTTAACTCGTAACATACAGCGATAGTAAATCGTGACGAGATTAAATAGCAAACGTTAACCGATTTAAGAAAATAATTACTCGTTCACCAACTTTGTATAACATCTTACGTGGAAATATTCTCTATATATACTAATTGTGTTGATGATATTAAAAAAAATATTTTTTTTGGGCTTGAAATTGGATTCCCCTTGAGCCCATTTTTGGCTCTTTAGTCTTGTGTTGATGCTAACATTATCTATCTATAGGGTTTTTGATCAAATAGGTTACCCAACTTTTCGTGTTTTTGCACCTAAGTTACCCAACTATTTTTCTTTGCAAATGGGTTACCCAACTATCTCCACCGGGTAAAATAGTTACCCAACTTCTTTTTACTTACTATATCCGGTTGGTTGCCACGCTGGCAGCTGACTTTTAATTTTTTAATTCAAAAACATTTTTATAAATACATTATTAATCCCAATAATTAAATTAACAATAAAAACCCTAATCATATCTCAATTTTTAACGCACACACACTCACCTAAAAACACACACATTCACCTAAAAACACACTCACGTTGATTGAATCCAGTGGCCATCTTCACAAAGAGGTATTAATTCATTCCCAATTATTGATTCTGAAGTACAATTAATCCCACTTTCTGTTTTGAAAAATTAGGGCTTTTGATAAAAAAAATTAGGGTTTTTATGATTAACCTTAATTTTGTTTGATTTTTGTCACAGATGGCATCGTCATCTCAATCTTCCAATTTTGTGATAAACTTCCATCGTGGTGGTTCATTTGAAAGAAACCCGCTTACATATGACTTTGAAATCCTCTCAAAGGTAGAAAATGTCGATCTCCCTTCTATGGACTTCGAAGCATTAGTTAATTTCATAGGAGAACAATTTTCTGGTGATGTTAAAAGTTTGTTTTATTTGCTTCCTGGTAAAGATTTGGATAGTGGTTTAAGGTGTTTAAAGTCTGATGCTGATTTAAAGGAGTGTGTAGAATGTGGTACAAAAAATGAATGTGTTTTGGATATTTATCTATCAAGTTCTGTGTTTGAGTTAAATGATGCAAGTGGTGAAATAGATGGTAGTGATAGTGAACTAGAAGATGATGTTTATGATTATTTTAGTGAAGATGATAGTGATACAGCTTCTCTTGATCATTTGTCTGATAATGAGGAAGAAGTATTTGAAGTTAGGACTAAAAAGGCAGCCCCTAAACCTAGGCATAAATCCTCAAAATTGTTTGATACAACCTTTTTAACTAGGATATACAATGCCTTGGAGAGGGAGGAATTTGTTGATAAGGATATTGACCAAACCATAGAAGATTATGATATGGAAGGTGAGCATTACCCAATCCATGATCCAAATATTAAATGGAACTTGATGACACCAGTGCTAGGTGAAAGGTATGAAAGTCCTGAACAGTTGAAAAGAGCTTTGATCTTTTATGCTTTAAAAAATGGATATAAGTTGTATTTTGATGTTAATAACCGTAGGAAACTACATGTTAAATGTAGTAGAGATGATGAAGGAAAAAACAAATGTCCTTTTAGATTATGGGCATCATGGATGAAAAAAGAACGTTCTTTTCAAATTAAAACACTTGAAGATAAGCATACATGTTCTAGGACATTTGAGTTTGGAACTTTGATTTCAGCCAATTGGATTGCTAGGAATTATGCTAAGAAGATCATGCTCAATCCAAATATTAAGGTAAGGGATATTGTGGCATTAATTATGAAGAAATACAAATGCAGAGTTGGTCTTACTCTAGCTAGGAGAGGAAAGTCTAAAGCTTTAGCCCAATATCAGGTATGCTTAGAGGATCATTATGGCATGCTCTGGTCATATGCATCAGAGATTTTAAGATCTAATCCTGGAAGTACTTGTAAGTTAGCTGTTGAACACATGCCTGATGGAAAAAATTACTTCAAGGCATTTTATGTTTGTTTTAAGGGTCTGAAACAAGGATGGTTACAAGGGTGTAGGAGGGTGATAGGTCTGGATGGGTGCTTCCTAAAAACCATATGCAAAGGAGAGTTATTGTCAGCTGTAGGAAGGGATGGAAATAATCAAATCTATCCCATTGCCTGGGCAGTTGTGAGTATTGAGAACAAGGAGAATTGGACTTGGTTTATGAAATGCTTGATTGAAGACTTGGGAATAGAGGCTGGTGCAGGTCTTACTATCATATCAGATCAGCATAAGGTAATTGTATTTAATATACTAATGTATTCAATGGTATTTCATTAATGTGTTAATTAATTTAACATTACTTGTTTGTTGCAGGGACTCATAGAGGCTGCAAAAGATATAATGCCTTTAGCAGAACATAGACAGTGTGCAAGGCATATATATGCCAACTTCAGGAAGAAGTTTAATGGTGTTGTGTATAGAACCCTGTTCTGGAAAGCAGCTAAGGCAACTTACCCAGCTAGATTTGAAAAGGCAATGGATGAGTTGAAGCAGGTTAGCAGTGAAGCACACCAGCATTTGATGGAAAGGAATCCTGAAACATGGAGTAGGGCTTTCTTCAAGACAGATAAAGCATGTGATGCTGTTGAGAATGGGATCAGTGAATGCTTCAATGCACTCATTGTGGAAGCAAGGAGGAAACCCATAATTAACATGTTGGAAGATATAAGACAGATGATAATGTTCAGAATGCATAAGATGAGGGACAAGCATCTGAATTGGAGTGATGGTATTTGTCCAAACATCAAGAAAAAGTTTGAAGTTATCAAGGATAAGCACAGGTATATGTTCATAACCCTATAACTATCTTCATCACTTGTAAGTTAGATATTAAATATTATCATTGTTATTCTGTTAATGTAGGAATTGGAAAGTCATACCAAGTGGTGATAGTAAGTTTGAAGTAGTGAATGGTTATGAGGGATTTACAGTGGATGAGAGGTTGTGCACTTGTAGTTGTAGGTCTTGGCAATTATCTGGTATACCATGTCAGCATGGGTGTGCAGCCATATATTTCCTTCGTAAGAATCCAGAAGATTATATTTCAGAATGGTATAGTAAGGCTAGGTTTGTGACTGCATACACTCCTTACTTACTAGGAATGAATGGCATGGATCAATGGCCATCCACAAATTATCAAAAACCATTGCCACCCATAGTTAAAAAGATGCCTGGAAGACCACCCCATAAGAGGAAGAAGGATGCAGGTGAGAAAGATGATGGGAATAGAACTAGGGTGGGAAGAAAAGGAGTAATGATGCATTGTAGTTTATGTAAAGAAGAAGGACATAATATTAGGGGTTGTCCAAAAAGGAAGGAAGGTGAAAGTGTTGGGGAAGCAAGTTGTGGTGGTAAGGCTGTTAGGGGGGGTAAAAATGGGTCTGCAAGTGGTTCTGTTAGGGGGGTAAAAATGGGTCTACAAGTGGTTCTGTTTGGGGGGGGTAAAAATGGTTCTACAAGTGGTCAGTCTGTTAGGGGGGGTGTCAAGACTAGAGGTGGTGGTAAGAGTAGTGTGGGAGCCAATACTAGAGGAGGTGTTCAAATGTCTGCAACAGGTGGCTTACCAGAGTTAGGGGTAAGTGAACTATACATTTTTCCATTCAAATTATTTGTTTTTATACATATACATGACTGTGTCAGTACATTTTTATAATTTTATGACTGTATGCAGACTGATGCTGATGAAATCCCACTTTCTAATTCACAACCAATGGCATCACAAGAACCAATTGATGAAGAAAGTTCAACTCATGCAACACCAGTTGTGCCTGCACAACCAGATGTTCCAGCACCAACAATTGCACCAGCTCATGCACCAGGCATCAGGAGAAGGAGGCCATTTGTACCTTTCATGAGGAGGGAGTCTGAAAGAATCAAGCAAATTGTATTCAATAGGCCACCACCCCCTGGTCCAGGATTGACACCAGATGATGCAATGCTTGTTGATTAGCTTTATGAATCAATTATCTTAGCTTTAAATGTATGTATTTCAACTTAACTGAATTTGCCCCTATTTTGGTATCACATGGCTTTTGTGGGCAATTAACTAAACTGTATGGTTTATGGTAACTTACCATTTGTGTCACTTGACTCATCTTTTGTAACACTGAACATATGGTATTCAAATGGCAACTTACCATTTATTATGTATTTTGTTTACCTTTTTGCTTTACCTTTTTGCTTTGGTTCTTATTCAAATGGCAACACTGAACATTTGTGTCACTTGACTCATCTTTTGTTTACCTTTTTGCTTTGGTTCTTATTCTTGTCAGATTCATAATGCACAACAGTTGGTACCAAAATCCTATAGAACAAAAGACCCATATTTCATTGATACCAAAATACCATTACATTGTGGCATTACATTCTTGCACAAAAGACCACATGCCATTACATAACACCATTACCTTGTTGAACAAAAGACTACATAAACCTTACATAAACCTACATAATCCTATAGAAACCTACATTACATAAGCCAAATTAGGAACATAGCTACCACCAAAAGCATCATCATCTTGTTGAAGAATGCAATCCGAGCCCTTTGTACCTGCACTTGAACCAACTCAGCTTGAGCATTCCTCAACTCATTTTGAGCATCCCTCAGGTTGACATGAAGCTGATACATCCTTCTTTGATACCACTGATTTGGCAATTCAACATCCACCCACATAAAGTAATTGCAATTAGTTGTAGGATCCAAGTAGTTGGGGCAACCAAGGAACCTGCGACCTGGGTTGTTCATTGTCCATGATGTTCTGCAAGTTGCTAATTGTCCACACCAACAAAGATTGGCCATTGATTTTCGAATTATTGTTGGGGTGGATTTTGGTGGAAGAACCCTAAATTGAAAAGGGGGTAAATTATTTGGGGTGTGGTAGTGTTTGTGGGGTAATTATTTATATAAAATGGTAAGTGGAAATCAGATTTGGACAATGGGGCCCACAAAAAACTGACGTGGACAAAGTGTTACCTCCATCTCCCGGTTACAAGTCATTTGGGTAATCAGAATGAACATTTTTCTGGTTTGAGTAACCTAAATGTCAAACTCGTATAGTTGGGTAACCCATTTGCAAAGAAAAATAGTTGGGTAACTTAGGTGCAAAAACACGCAAAGTTGGGTAACATATTTGATCAAAAACCCTCTATCTATATATACTCGAGCAATATAAAATACTAAAAAAAGGACGATGGCATATACTATTGTACGAGTAAGTCATTTGGCTTTGCAAGCGCATACATTTAATATTCCTATTAATAGTAAAAAAATAGAAAAATTACAAAACATACCCTGAACTTTTTAATATTTACAAATTTTTTATATAACAAACTTTATTCTCCAAATATCTAACAGATACATACCGGTTTCTTAAATAAAAAAAATACTGGCAAAAAGGTCTCTCGATAACGAACAAAACAATGATATACTTTTTATGTACGTCCGATTTTATAAAAAATGTTAAAGTTTAATATGTATTTATATACTTTGTAAATAAAAGAACTTTCAAAATGCACCCTTAACCTATCAAATAACTTTAAAATTATCCTAAAAATTTTTAAAACTATAAGGGTCAAAATTAGCTCCGCTACAACACACTCGACAACTACAAAAATAGCTTGACACAACATTTTTTCCAAATAAATAAAACACGTGTCGGCAAAAAAAATATCACGATCTCACAAGAAGAAGCCCCGCGCAAACATTATTCGTAAATAATTATCGAAAAAATTCCTCAAAAATACCCGCTGCAACGCAGTCCCACTTGTTTGAATTAAACAGACAAGCGTTAACCGACTTTGGATTATGTTATCTCATACGTATTGGAAGTCGAGGCCCAAAGGTTGTAAGCTGTTTTCAAACCATTGGTCCAACAAACTAAACCTTTTGATTTGCAATATAATTATCTAAAAAATGGGAGTTTATTCAATAAAGAATAAAGTAAAAAAAATTGGAGTTTATAAAATGCGTTTACACTTTACAGTAGCATGTAATTTATATAGAATTTACGTATATAGTTAGTGTGTTCATGGTTCGGGTGATAAACCGAATAAATCAAAAACCGAACAGAAAAAGTCAAACCGAACTTGTAACCGAACCGAATTTGACAAAACCGAACCGAACCGAATTAAAAATTCGGTTTTCGGTTTGATATGGTTTTGGCTATCTGAACCGAAAACTGAATTTATATAAATATATATATTTTTTATATATTTATATTACTTTATATATATATATATNATATATATATATATATATATATATATATATATATATATATATATATATATATATATACATAAAGACCATTAAAATTTTGTTTTAATATAAAAAACATTTTTTATAATTGAAATATTTTTTTTTACAAAAATCTATATAATTTAATTAAAAAAAATATAAATGGTGTAATTTAGGTGAAAATTCGGTTTTCGGTTTTGACCCATCGGTTCGGTTCGGTCACAAATATTTTTGGTTCGGTTCGGTTCGGTTTTCGGTTATGACCCAAAAAATTTATTTAACCGAACAACCCAAACCGAATAAACCAATTAACCGAGAACCGAACCGATGAACACCCCTATATATAGCAGTTTACAGAAATATGACATACCTTAGCCTTTCAACATTTTTATGTGACGTCTTTTCCTAGATAGGCTGCCTCATCGCCTTAACGTACCTTTCATCTCAGGGCTTGGATATCGATTCCATTATGTGCCCGTTGTGTAACAATCATGTGGAATCGAATGCCCATGTTTTCTTCTCATGTGGTATTTCTTCTAACGTTTGGAATCTTGTGCGGGGTTGGTGTGATGCTAAATTCCCAACATTTCTCTCCTGTGAAGATTGGGACAATTGGTTTCTCCATTGGCGTGCTTCAAAGGATGCGAAAGTTTAAGCTTTTATTATTTTCACAACTACATGTTGGGTGCTTTGGTGTTTTAGGAATAATGTCGCTTTTCATTCTCAAGTTACGAGGAAATGCTACATCTTTGATAACATTCGTCTTTTTTCTTTTTCATGATTAAAGTCTAGAGGTAAAATGTCTATTAGTTGGACTGATTGGCTGGATTCACTTATGTAATTTTAGTGTTTTGTTAGTGTTTCTTTTAATAATATGACGCCGTTAAAAATAAATAAATAAAAAAAGTTGACATACCCGGACTTAGAAAAGTCCATACCACATGTGACAATTTACGTATATAGCACTTTCCGCGAACTCTGTAAAGTTGATTTTTGTTGATTTTAATGTGTTAGTTTTACAATAAGTTGATAAGAGACTTCTTAAGAGGCCACTAGGGGCAGGGAGCAACCTTACTTCGTCATTTGAGGCCCACGGGGTGCCACATCACTTTAACAAACCTCCACAGCTAACCCCCTCATTAACAACTAAACTCAACTTATTTATTTGAGGCCCACCACTACCTATTTTATTTTATTTTTTACTCAGAGTAAAATACCAAATCTGACAAACAAGGACGAAAAGGACATTTATTTGCTTCGTCGTGCAGACGAAGAGCAATAAAGTGGCAAGAAAAAACAAGCTCACCTGGTGTGGTGAAGAGGTGTGGCGAAGTGCCACCTTGGACTAGCGAGGTGCTCCAACAAGCTGCACCTAGTGGCCTGAATGTTACGTTTGAGACTTAACTCTGTAATTTGTCAAACTTCTTGCGATTTGGCAACCTTGGACATCAGCTTCTCAAAGACAAAACTTTTATTCTAGGACTACTAGTTTTCACACTTCAAAAAACTATAGCATCTATAATTAAGCTAACAATGCACGTTGTCTTTGCAAACCTAAATCAAATGAGATTATAATACTTAGCCATCCGCTGATTCCAAGAATTGATTTTTCGCTTAATTTGTTACTCCTACTTATTTATTATTTTTTTCCGAATATTGCAAGCGATCTTATGTTGTCTAAGCCTCTGTTTCAAAGGCTCCAAAACAATGTAGTATTCAATGTACTACTTGATTAGAAGAAAGCAATCCAGCTAGGATCAATTGGATGAGACATGAGAGGTTATTTTGGATCATGGACCCAATGACCAACTTGTCCTCTTAACTCACACATCACGATCCACTAGAAATGGTAGATACTAGATAGTCTACTTTCACCATCACCAAAAGAATTATTAAAAAAAACATAAAAAATCCAACCGTTGTCTCTACTTAAGTTTAAATCATGTTATTTTGATATTCGAAGAAATCAACAAACTTTATGATTAAAAGTAATTAGTGGAGATTATGTTATATTCAGTATCTAGGAGTTAGGAGGACGAAGTAACGATCTGACTTTGCTTATTTCACCTATGTTCTCTGCCATCACACGGTTTAATGTTGGGATCGAACTAGGATCATACAATGATATACAAGATAATAACGTAAAGTGAAAAACAAACACAAACATAATTTAACTATTCCTCTTACCATTTTCCACAAAAAAATTTCACTATAAATAATTAGGATTTCACAAAAAATGACAGCTACAATTGACATTCTTGAATACCTTTACTGCACACTTCAACAAATATAAAAAAATGAGTCACGCTCGACACTATTGATCATCTATAGACTCACACATTGAACGAAAAAAAACACTAACATAAATTCTCACAACTCTTTTTTCTTTTCTCAGCAGCTCACAAAACTACTCCCTCCGTCCCAAATTATATGTCCACTTTCATATTTCATAAAATTTAAGAAAAGTGGGTCTCTTATATTCACACCCCGCTAAGAGCGGAAACACGAGGTGCGACGAAATGTAACATCGCATAAGATAGTAGTACAACACCATATTTGATTTAAGAAATAAAATATTTGAACACATCAGACAAAGAATGATGATATAACTTTTAACCATACCTACACAAAATGTAATATGAATAGAGCAAGGTGATGTAGATTCGGTATGAATACTTATCTTTGCTTGATGTTGCATCATACAATTAACTTGTGAAGATTGTGTTACTTGTAGGCACACTAAAGTCTTTGTATTTGTCAAAAGGAAGTGGACGATGATATGTGTTGATATCGGAAGAGCCAAGATGACAAGAAGAATGAAGCATCTAAGGCAACAAAGATGAGCTCTTGAAATGACTGATGAGGAATCAAGGAAGCGCATGGTGTTGTGTTCGGTAGATTTCTCGTCAATAGCATTCTTATTCGCGTTCGATGTTTTTGTAAAAGATATTTTGTTTCTTCTGCTTTATGCTACCACATGAATCGTAATTTAAGAATCTTTTACATGCTAATTGTAAAGTTTGTGGATGTGAAGAATTGCTAATAAAAAGTTGTCAGATAATGTCCATTTTTTTATAATTTATAAAAATGTAGTTTTTCGTCTTTTGTCGAAATAAAAATATTTGCCTTCCGTTATTTAGTCGGGTTTAGTTTAAAATGTTTGTATATAATAAAAATATTTTTTTTATGAAATATTTATTTTTAAACGATGATTTTCTAAGTGTGTATCAAGTTGTCAATATAAATGGCTATCGTTTTAAATTTCCAGTCTTAACTAGTCGTGTTAGAATGTCTAATTCTTATAAATCTCAATCGTTATTAAACCGTCTTAATCAATTTATCAAGTGGTCCGGTCTTACAAGTTTTACAAGTTATTGATTTCCACATTGGGCCAATTAG
>LBNU01007384.1:0-21363 GCA_014162995.1 Artemisia annua
GTTGGGTGGTCTCTCGGGTGTCAACACTAAGGTCTAAGGAATCTACGATTTTGAGGAAATCCTTAAGGTGTTGATTTGGATCTTCGGAACGAAGCCCATGGAATGCGCATCCGCTTTGCACCAACCGGATGGTGTCGGATCTCAAGGGTGTCACATTGGGTCCTTGGTTGAGCTCAATGGTGTTTCGATAGCCTTGGTGGCTAGGTCGGGAATACTCTCCTAAGGTGCGGGCTCTAGGAGGTGGGTTTGGTTGAATTAGGTTGTTGGGATCAAGGATATTACCACCTTCCATGATGTCGGATGGTAACGGTTACGAACAAAATCACGAAGAAAAAGATAGACTAAAGAGGATCCTAGAAAATAAAATAAAATCTCACTAGAAAAGAGTCTAGTGAGTAGACCTAATTAAGAATAAAATTTAACCTAAACAATAACTATTCCCCGGCAGCGGCGCCAAAAACTTGATGCGCGTGGATTGCAACACGCACTACGTTTTACCTCTCGAGGGATCTCGAGAAGCTTGCAATCCCCACCAGGCAGTGTACCTGACCGATGTAGTATAGTGAAGTGGCAAGTAACGGGGGATTGATCGTTCTCTCACAGGGAATAGTGTTCGTTAGGCTAAAAACTACTCTAATCTAGATCTAAGGGTGGAGGAAGATTCTTTTTGTATTTTTTATATTTTATGAAAGCAGTAAATCTCTGGTTTTGGAGGATAGGACGGAATTAGTTGCTAGTCAACTAACCCAAGTTATCTACTTCTAAGCTACTTATATTTTTGTTTTTTTTTGGTTTAGAGAAAATCAGTGGTGGAGAATAGTGTTTACTTAGATTTCATTACTCCCTAACTATCTTTTATCATGTGACTAGTATGTTGAGTTTGCTTGGATGACGGGTGTATTCCTAACAAGTCATAGGGAGTGCGTTCAATTCCCTAACTTTCTTTCTTATGGGATTTATAGAATATTGTATCAAATAGAAATAGATAGCCTCCAGTAATTGATTGGGAAAACGAATAGTTGTATCGTGTTGGCGTTTGGTTTGATGCATCAAACAAAGGATCCTTAACCTGCAAACGGAAATTTTTGGATGAGGGAATAGGGTTTAGCCCTTAAAGTTAAATTTTGGTTGTTTATTTCAGTGCATTAGCTTAATAATTACTGGAAATCCAAAGATGTTTCAAATCCCTCCTAAAGAAATTGGAATATCGTATTGGTCAAAGTTTGAAAGTATTCTCATTTGCTCTTAATATTAGGGATTACTTACAGAACTTCCAATCTTCATCAATGAAGCGAAATCCATGAGCGTCTTCCTGAAGCATCTCCAACTACAATTTAAGTTGAAAAAAAATGAGATTCAAGGTGGGAAGTTTAAAAGATTGGGAATGCTTTGCATTAATTTTGAAAGTATCAATGTGAACTAATAATAAATGTCTCTGAAACAAATATATTTAGATATACATTAAGATACAGTATACAAATCCGGGAGAAAACCCATTTGCCAAATTAAATACAATTCGAAGAAACCAATGCCAAAAATACTAATCCCAAACTTCACAATATGTTCCCTGTAAACCTGCTACTTTTTTTACCATTTCCATTTTCAAATGATTGGGTTTACCCATTTTACGCCATTAAGCCAAAAATACTAATCCAACTCACAAAATGTTCTGAAAGATTTTTATAACTTGCTTAATGAGCATCCAACAATACTTGGACCATGTTACACCCATTGTAATTTTTTTCCATGGAATTCCAAAAAGAATTGAGTTCTCATACTTAGTTATCCATTTTAAAAGAATAAATCAGGTTCAAGTTACCGGACTCCATTAAGCCTCATCATCCCCAACTCATATAGCTCATAAATACGATCTGCAATTTTTTTAACTGTCATGAAGCACAGTATACAATGATGAAGACGAAAAAGTGTACGGTTTTTTGGGGTCGGTTTGAGTCCTAATTCGATGGTTTTTTTGGTTTGGATTTCACCCAAAGTTCTTTCTTTTTCATTTTAGTTACTTTTTGAAGGGAAATCAACAAAAGAATCAATTTTCGGCGTTTCCGGAGGTGAATAAGTTCGCGAAAAACAAAACCAAAAGACCTAAAAGATCACCAGAAAGGTGACGGCCGTCCACACTCTCTACAAGGTGACGCCCGTTCACGGAACAAGTTGAAAGTCCAGAAGTGGAAAAAAAGATCGTGACGGGCCAGAGAGTTCGTAGTGCCAAATTTGGTGACGCCGGTCAACCAGGCCGTCAGAATCGAAACGCAGCAATTATGACACGCCAAGGAAGGCCGTCTTGAAAACCCTAACGCCGAGCTGACGACGTTCACTTATTGGGTTTAAACGCGTCAGCCCGCAATATATATATAGAACGTTTTCCTAATTTATATTAAAGGAATTTTGAGAGTGAGAACTTGGGACCAAAACTCCCTAGTTACGAGTTTTTACAGACCTTGGGGGTATCCAAACCCTTCCAACATTGCATGTTCAACTTGAAGATAAGTCCTTTTAATTCAATAGCATATGTCCATGTGTTGTTGTGATAATTATATCTATCTTGTCTTTCTTTTAAATAATGCTTAGGCTAATTTACTTTGTGTTTTGCTTAGATCTAATGAAAAACCTAACTATTTGATTATCATGTGAAGTGTATGTTGTTGATTGTATTTGGGTTGAAATGTTTCATCTACGTTTAGACTAATGGAACTAACTGGCTAATCTCCTATAATGGTTACATGCAGTGAAATCTACCTAAAACAATAACGCACATATGATTCAACGTTTCTAAAGACGTTCAAGCATGTTACCATATAGGAAAAATAGCCCAGTTTTTCTTAGTGCAACGTAGATGAAAACATTCACCCAAATACAATCACAACATACACAATCACATGATAATCAATCAGTATGGGTTTCAATTAATCTAAGCAAACAAAAAGTTAATTAGCCCTAGCATATTAACAAGAAAGAACATAGATATATATCAACACAACACATAGACAATATTGTATGGTAATAAAGACTTATCTTCAATTGAACATGCAAGTTGGAAGGGTTTGGATACCCTCCAAGGTCTGTAAAACTCGTACTAGAGTTTTGGTCCCAAGTTCTCCACTCTCAAATTCCTTTAAAATAAAAGAAAAACGTTCTATATATATAGATTTTGCGGGCTGACGGCGTCAACCCAATAAGTGACGTCGTCAGCTCGGCGATTAGGGTTTTCAGACGGCCTTCCTTGACGTGGTCATAATTGCTCGTTTCAGATCTGACGGCCTTGGTTGACGGCGTCACCAATTTGCACTACGAACTCTCTGGCCCGTCACGAGTCTTTTTTCCACTTCTGGACTTCACTTGTTCCTGACGGCGTCACCTTGTAGAGTGTGACGGCGTCACCTTCTGTGATCTTTAAGGTCTTTTGAGTTTTTGTTGTTTTCCGCACTTTTTCACTCCGAAAACGCCCGAAAATGCTTCTTTTGTGATTTTCCCTTCAAAAGTACCTAAAATGAGAAAAGAAACAACTTTGGGTGAAATCCAAACCAAAAACATACGAATTAGGACTCAAACCGACCCCTGAAAACGTAACATTTTTCGTCTCATCAGTTTATACTGTGCTTCATGACAGTAAAAATGCAGATGTATTATGAGCCTATATGAGTGGGGATGATGATGGCTGTAATGGAGTCCGGTAACTTGAACCTGATTTATTCTTTAAAATGGTAACTAAGGTATGAGATCAATCTTTTGAATTGCCATGGAAAAAATTCAAAGGGGGTAACATGTCCAAGTATGTTGATGCTCATAGAAGTATAAATCTTTCAGGAACATTATTGTGAAGTTTGGATTAGTATTTTTGCTTAATGGGTAAAATGGGTAAACCAATCATGAAAATGGAAATGGTAAAAAGTAGCAGTCTTACAGGAACATTATTGTGAAGTTTGGATTAGTATTTTTGGCATTGGTTCTTCTTCGAATTGTATGTTAATTTGGCAATTGGTTGTTCTCCGGATTGTATAGGTATCTATGTTATCTAAATTTATATTTGTTTCAAGACATTATTATTAGTTCACATGATACTTTCAAATGTAATGCCAAGCATCCCATCTTAACTCCCACTTGAATCTCATTTTTTCTAACTAATGTAGTTGGAGAGCTTCAGGAAGACGCTCATGATTTCGCTTCATGATGAAGATGGAAGTTCTGTAAGTAATTCCTATATATTAAGAGCAAATGAGAATACTTTCAACTTTGACAATACGATATTCCAATTCTTAGAGGGTTGGACATCTTTGGATCAGTAATATAGCTAATTGCACTGAATAACAACCAAATTTAACTTAAGGGCTAACCATTCCCTCATCCAAAATTTCCCGTTTGCAGGTTAAGGATCCTTTGTTTGATGCATCAACAACGCCAAACCATACAAGCTTATCGTCCCAATCAATTACTGGAGGCTATCTAATTTCTAATTTGACTACACATATTTATAATCCATAGAAGAGATTCAAGTGAGAGTATTTTTTTCCTAAGATGAAGAGGAGAGACCGCTACCTCCAAGTCCTTCAATAACAAGCCAATCATCAGATGTACAAAGTTGTGTACAAAATTCCTATCAAGATGAGCCTGTGAGAGATGGTGAGCTAGATATATAATGATAATATCTCCTGCTACTCATCTAAATTGATTGATATATTGCACATAAGCTAAAACTGTTTTCTGCTTTTGTTTCATATTCATTCCCAAGACCTCCTACTTTCACCGGGCCTGTTGTTAGCATCACAAACAAGCAGACCTCGGTTAACACCTCCTGGATCACCTCCAAGCATATCAGCATCACGAACCCCATAGAAGACGTCTAAACTTTTTTCTCCAAGAACTCAGTCAATATCTTTTGGACCTCCAAGAAGCATGTATGATGATAGATCTTCTGTCTTCTCATCGGCACCCTGAAGCCCATAGGGCTCCATGTCAGGAGGTGTGAATGTTGGATTACTGCATTTTTTACTTTCATATTTTTGTTCTTGAAATGGCATGATATAGTTTCATTATAATTTACATTATACCAGCATGCTATAATTAAATAACCCATTAACGCAATGGGTGGTGCCACTAATGTTAATTCCATTGTGCTTATTGTAGGACGGACCCGAGCGGATCTTAAATAATTGTTCAAACAATTGAGGTAATATGCTTTGACTGCTATTCTAATAGTGAAAAAATAAATAAAAAATCCAAAAACCTGTTCCTTTAATAAATCTGACAATTCACACTTGCATACAGATATGGTATTTTATAAACTACGATTCGAACACGAGACAAACTGTTTACCTTTATATCCCTTATGTAGTTGAATATGCGCTTACAAAACTGGATACTTTAATAAATACTCAGAAACACAAATAGACCTTGGTTTGCATAATATTTTAGAACAAAAGGAACATTAGATGCAGTAATTGTAGTACATTAGAGGGGTGTCCGGATTGCTTATTTAAGATATATATTTCCTTATGGAATCGTAATATGGGTGCATGGGATTGCTTACTTAGTTGACATATTGATTTAGCATTTTTTGCAGAATATGATTTTTAGATTTCACAAAAAAATCAATTTTACTTGCATGAAAGAAATAATAATATTGTATTTGTATAATAAACGTGGCACTTTGCTTTCTTTTCTTTTTTTTAATTAATTAATTAACTTATTTTTTTATGTAATAGAACTGACATTGTTTTTCTGTGGGCGTTGGATATTGCATTCTTTGGACCTGATGTTAACGCTACAAGAGTAACACTCGCTATTTTTGTCGCGACTTCATTAGAGCTGAGGTGAAGTGTTCTCATCTCAATCACTATACCGTGCTTTACAAATTACTACCTTATTTATTTGATTTCCATGTAATGCACTTTCTATGAAGCTAAATCGGAGACAGTTTATGTAAAGGCCAAACTTTAATCACAAGTTTGGTTGTTTCTCCAACAACCGGTTTTCTCACACGGACAACTATATGTGGCTGTTTCAAGAGTGAAAATCAAGAAATGATTGAAGCTTCTACGTTGCAACAAAGACGAAAACTACACAAAGTGCACTGCCAACGGGTTTACAAAGAAGTTCTATTTTGGATTTGAATGAGCACCGTTTATTTTGTTCTTTTGACATCTTAATTCATTCTTTTCATGTATCACATGAATATTTAAGTTTTTTCATTTAGTAATAATATGTTGGTATTCTTCAAGGTTGTTGACATACTCATTATTTTTCAAGTATAATCATGAAGCGAACACGCCCAACGGGCGGGTTATGAAGCTAGTATATATATATGTTAACATAATGATAAAACTAACAACAATCACAGCTAGAACTTCATGAATCAATAATGATAAAACTAACAACAATCACAACTAGAAGTTCATGAATCATGTACATATACCAAAAAAAGGTTATCAATCAACTAAAAGGGGTTAAAACTTTAAAATGACAGATGCTTACTTTTGTCAAGTGATTAATTATTTCTGGAAGTCCCCTGCTTAAACTTATAGTTATGCCGGACAGCAAGTTTCCCGCAGTTAGGGTCCACGATATGAGTATCATTCCTTTCTTTTCGACCGCAGTCATCACATTGCCAAGTCAACGGTGCTTCAGTCAGGTATACTTTCATGTGGTACCTGACACGAAGAAGATGTTAAACATAAGAACATTGTGTTAATGCACGTACGACCAGCCATGCATAGACTGGTTCAACAATTATACAGTATGTCATTGTTACTCTTTAGAATCAAGTGCTTAGATATGTTTTGACTTTGTCTGATTGATGAAGAATGACTACCTATCAGGCTATCAATTACCTGTTGATTTAGTGCATTGAATGAAGATTTGAACCTAGTAACGTACTTGTTCCTATTCAGAAGAAAAAAAAATGTAATTATCAAAATGTAACTTTGAGTCATTTTCTTGTAGATTACCTAGCTCAATCAGCCACTTAATGTGACATGATCTGTTGGAAAACAGGAACATCCACCAAGATGGCCCAGTGGTCAAGGCGTTTTGATAACCTCACTACGTAAATATTATCGGGGTGGCAAGGGAGAGGGTTCATAAACAGTTATAGAAATACCCCGTTTAGGTCGTGAATGTATGAGTCAAAGACTCGCCTTTCCGGGTATACAGAGCAAGCAAAACTTCATCCATTAAATTTTAGAGTAAACTAGAAAAAAATGTCCCTTAACTTTGCGAAAAATGCAAATAATGTCATCGAAAAAAAATCTGCAAATATTGTCCCTAAACTTTCAATTTTCTGCAGAAAATGTCCTTGCCGCTTTACTGTTCATGCAAAAATAGGTTTTTTTGGCTAACGCTCGTTAGTGTTTTCACGTGACCTGTGAAATGACTATTTTATCCTTGCCTCAAGTTAGTGGTCTATGAAATGACTATTTTACCCTCGCTACTGTAGGGACATTTTTTGCAGTTTACTATTCATTTTCTTTTTAACTTTTCAGCACCACCACTCTCTACCACCACACAACCATCAACACCACCCTTCATCTTCACCACCAGTGACTCTAATCTTTCCCGACTAAAGACATATACCATCATTATATAACCTATTTTTCTTAACTTTGACTGAAACAAGTAAAAAAGCAAACAATTACAAATATACACTTTGAAAGTTCACCTAAACACTCATAAACTATCCATTTTCCATATCAAAAAAAAATCAAACTCCGTCTATATCACCATCGTCGCACCGTCACCATCCCCACCCCGTTGTACACCGCCATCATCCATGTCATTGACTCTCCACCATCGATGTCTTCGCGACGCCACCATCAGCGACGTCACACCACCAACATTGCCGACGTTGCTTCACCACCATTGCTGACGTTGCACCGTCACCATCACCGTCTTTGCCTATGATTCAGAATATCAGGTTAATATCTGTTTATATTGTAACATTAATTTTGACATAATTTTGTGAAATCAGTATATTAAGAGCTGATTATACTATTGTTACTAATTTTAGGGTTTATAAAACTTAATATCTATATTTTGTGTTTAAAGTGATTATGCTATTGTTGGTACTTAATATGTTGTTGTTAATACGAGTTCAGGTCAATTTCATAATTAGACAGTAATTATAACATTGATTGGAATAATTAATTCATGGCTTTTTGAAATTCATTTGGCTTTTTATGGAGTATTCCGTTGCTAATGTGTTATACTATTATGAATGATAGTGTGTTTGTTTAGAAGATGCGCAGAAAGCTTGTTGTTGAGAAATAGGCTCTTGAGGAACATGATCATTCGCATAATGGAAGTAAAATTTTATAATATTATATAATAATCCAAACTTACAAGAGAAGTACACAATATTAATGTAGAAGTACACAAAAACCGAGTCTCCAAACCAAGCAACTTGAACCAACGAGCAGCACTTAAAAGCCTATCAGCAGCATTAAAGTTCCCTTAGCAGCACTAAAAACCTCAAACATCAGTAACAATGAGTGAGCAGCTTTAAAATAATGCAGCAGCATTAACTAAAAACCTGAAGTAGTGTTAATCTTGATTCAAGTAGCACTAAGTAGAACACAACAATAGAAACTATAACGACCACCACCCTCTACCACAACGCAACCATCACCACCACCCTTATTCTTCATCTTCTCCGGTGACCTAACTGCCTTGAAGAATTTTAACTAAGAACGAGACAACAAGGTTTATAATGGAAGGAAGTGTATGGTGTTGAGAATTTTTAACGTCTAAATAACTGATAGCATTATTCTTCGTCCTTTCATGGAAAACTTTGTTATCGATTTATATGCTTTCAACTATCATTTTCACTCTAAGACCAACTAACATCATACTATAGAGAAGACAACAAATAACTTTTTCAAAGTAGTATTTTTCCCATTTCTCAAATTGTTTGATCGAATTTAATTTTTGACCGAGTATATAGTTAAGTGTTTAAGGGTCGTAAGGAGGCTACATGATGCAGAGGCTAACATTTGCAGGGCCATTGACAGTAGACTGATCCATCAACTGCTGGACAAACCCTTTTGAAGTGCCAGCCATGGTCTTGTTGGAAAACATAATCCATTAATCTTTGTTTTTCAACATCAAGACTGCTGCAATTTGACACAGATAAAAAGGGAACAAGATGGATCGAAAATAAATCCTGCAAGCTTTGTTTTTGGGCCAACAAACCCAATAGATGGCAGTTACATAGTATGCGATTATTTAGGTTAGGAAGCATTGTGTCATTTACTTTTTCATTGAAACAATATGCCTCTTCATGAAGCAACGTTTCATCACTTATAAATAGATAGGATCCTGTAAACATTCAAAGTAACCCATTTCAATTATCAATATCAGTATTTTGGGTTCACTCAATCTCTTGTTTCATACTTATTAATTCTTTTTGATGCACACATGATGTTGTTTTTGATCATTCAATCCTGGAACCCCACTCATAACCTGTGAAACTAAACCTGTAATTCGAACCTATCATACATGAATATTCTTCATGTTAATTCGATCCTGGTACAGCAGAAACATATTTCGGCGTATTCTGAATTCTATAATTCTACATTTGGTATCAGAGACTATGGTTAAAGATCCTGGAGGAAGAGGTACTTGGCCTATCAATGAATATGGCGGGAGATAAATAGATGCTACAATCATACATGGATGTTCTCAATTGCTATGCTAGGGTGTCACAAGATTGGAGCAGATGCACATTCTGACTTCAAAGGGCAGAAGAAAATTGCCAGGCAAAATTGCCATGAAGATCAAAAGATCAAGTGACCAAAACCCACTGGAATGAACATTCATCAAGAAAAGAAGATTGAGCACTTTTGGAATATTTTTTTCTAATCATCTCAACAACAAGTATCAATTGAAGGAAACTCAAGACAGGAAGCATGTCTTTACAATCATGTCTTTACAATCATCATTCAGTGTAGGAAGAAGGCTAAGGGATTTACTTGCCTTAAAGTCACAAGTCCAAACATAAGGCTAAAGGGATTTACTTGCCTTTCATGAAGACCAGTGACGCACCAAATGGATAGAAGACATCAGTTTGAAGAAAGCATCAAGGAACAAGAAGATTGAAGAAGAAACAAAGATTAATAGATTAGGGAGGAATATGTTGGAAAACAAAATCCATTAATCTCTTTTTTTCAACATCAAGACTGCTGCAATTTGACACAGATAAAAAGGGAACAAGATGGGTCGAAAATAAAGCCTGCAAGCTTTGTTTTTGGGCCAACAAACCCAATAGATGGCAGTTACATAGTATGCGATTATTTAGGTTAGGAAGCATTGTGTCATTTACTTTTTCATTGAAACAATATGCCTCTTCATGAAGCAACGTTTCATCACTTATAAATATATAGGATCCTGTAAACATTCAAAGTAACCCATTTCAATTATCAATATCAGTATTTTGGGTTCACTCAATCTCTTGTTTCATACTTATTAATTCTTTTTGATGCACACATGATGTTGTTTTTGATCATTCAATCCTGGAACCCCACTCATAACCTGTGAAACTAAACCTGTGATTCGAACCTATGATACATGAATATTCTTCATGTTAATTCCATCCTGGTACAGCAGAAACATATTTCTGCGTATTCTGAATTCTATAATTCTACATGTCTCTGAACAAAATTCTGTACCGTTCTTAGGTACAGTAGGCTTGTATTTCATGAGTTTCGAATAGGCGGTTAAAAGAAGAAACATGTAGTCATATACATTATCCATCTTTATATCTTCTTGAATAAACCTACATGCTGCTTTTCCGATTTGTTGCACCTGTCACGGAAATAAAAACATGAGTTGTTTGCATGAGTTTATCTAGGAAACTACTAGTTTGTCCATTTTACTTTTCTATTTTCTGGGTTCTAATCAAAATGTACTTATAGGTGTCATTTGGAAGTGGAAAACAGTGTTCATGTGCCTTTAACATATCTTAATTTTCACGCACAATGACCGCCATTCTAGAGGCATTGTTGACTGAAATGGTCAAATTTACTTAAATGTCTCATCGCCAATGGTTTGAGCATTAAAATGTAAGAAAACTTAGAAAGCTGATAAAAAAGATGCACCTGATGGGTTAGATGAGGTGGTCTTTGGCCAAAGGGAAACCATTTTATCAAGTCCATGGTTAAAAGTTATGGACCAAAAGCATTTTTGATCAGTGGGAACCTTGAATCGCACACTCTTTACTAGTTTTGGTCTAAACTCATTTTGACTCATTTACCCAACCACCTGATATCCCCCATTTGACCATAAGTGAATCATCTAGTGATAAGCAATAGCTAAAACACAGATTGGTTATCAAGCTATATACGGTCGCTGCAGTATCTCTTTTTAAAAACATTTAACCAACTGACATACTGATATCTATTTGGACCAATGGCACCTTTGGATATGTTTCTTTAATAGACGAGTTTATCTACCAAAAACATGCCCTAGATGGATTCTAATTAATGTTCATTAAAATCACCAAAAAAGGTTATAATCTTCACACCCGTAGACTCATAGCTTTATAATTCAATCAAAAAAAGAGGAGACAAACTTATAATATAAAACTTTTGATAAAACTGAAGGGAAAATTGCATTAAACATATTAAATGACTACATCATTTAGGTAGACTCTACTATCAGTTCATAATGATTGATAACATATTTCCTAAATGAAAATGTTAAATCTTCTCCTTCCCTTTCACACTAAAAGTTTTTGTATCGATCGATTCATCAATCAGCTTAAGCTGATTATCAAGCGCACCACATAAACCGTGCACCTCCTCGGGATTGAGCCTGTTAACAACAATGGTATCATTCAAACAAATTTCTATCAACAATTTCAAATTCTTTTCCTTCTGTTTCTTCAACTGCTTTTCAGCTTTCCCTATGCTTTTCTGAAGAATAGCCTTCCGGTCAAGCTCTGGGTATGGACTCGCCATCTTTGCTTCATCAAACTTTCCAATGACGCGCATCGCTTCAGAATGAGATGGCCAAACTTCGGCCGGAGTATCAGGTGAATCATACATGACAAGACACGCATCAATATCACACAATATTTTTAGGTCGTTCATTTTTTTGATCAAGCCTGCTTTCTTTTTTTCAAGCATACCTTCCTTGCTCGTGAATTAACCAAAAAATGGTACTTCACGGCTGGATGATTCTTTGTGTTTGGTGAGTGAAAGAAACTTTTGTGAGTACCAATTTTTGCACTCACAAAATTTTGATTGTTCTGCATCATGGTTAGCACTTGATTGAGTTGATTCTACAATTGATCAATCCTGGCTGCAACATGGTTTTCTGAAGGGGTGTTTGGTTGAGTGGTCTGTGTTTGTTGTTGAGGTTGTGTGGGTGTGTTTGAAGCTGCATCAGACTGTCCTTGAACCNTTTTGCACTCACAAAATTTCTTTCATTCACCAAACACAATGAGTCGTCCAGCCGTGAAGTACCAATTTTTGGTTGATTCACGAGCAAGGAAGGTATGCTTGAAAAAAGGAAAGCAGGCTTGATCAAAAAAATGAACGACCTAAAAATATTGTGTGATATTGATGCGTGTCTTGTCATGTATGATTCACCTGATACTCCGGCTGAAATTTGGCCATCTCATTCTGAAGCGATGCGCGTCATTGGAAAGTTTGATGAAGCAAAGATGGTGAGTCCATACCCAGAGCTTGACCGGAAGGCTATTCTTCAGAAAAGCATAGTGAAAGCGGAAAAGCAGTTGAAGAAACAGAAGGAAAAGAATTTGAAATTGTTGATAGAAATTTGTTTGAATGATATCATTGTTGTTAACAGGCTCAATCCCGAGGAGGTGCACGGTTTATGTGGTGCGCTTGATAATCAGCTTAAGCTAATTGATGAATCGATCGATACAAAAACTTTTAGTGTGAAAGGGAAGGAGAAGATTTAATATTTTCATTTAGGAAATATGTTATCAATCATTATGAACTGATATTAGAGTCTACCTAAATGATGTGGTCATTTAATATGTTTAATGCAATTTTCCCTTCAGTTTTAATAAAAGTTTTATATTATAAGTTTGTCTCCCCTTTTTTGATTGAATTATAAAGCTATGAGTCTACGGGTGTGAAGATTATAACCTTTTTTGGTGATTTTAATGAACATTAATAAGAATCCATCTAGGGCATGTTTTCGGTAGATAAACTCATCTATTAAAGAAACATATCCAAAGGTGCCATTGGTCCAAATAGATATCAGTATGTCAGTTGGTTAAATGTTTTTAGAAAGAGATACTACAGCGACCGTATATAGCTTGATAACCAATCTGTGTTTTAGCTATTGCTTATCACTAGATGATTCACTTATGGTCAAATGGGGGATATCAGGTGGTTGGGTAAATGAGTCAAAATGAGTTTAGACCAAAACTAGTAAAGTTTGTACGATTCAAGGTTCCCACTGATCAAAAACGCTTTTGGTCCAGAACTTTTAACCATGGACTTGATAAAATGGTTTCCCTTTGGCCAAAGACCACCTCATCTAACCCATCAGGTGCATTTTTTTTATGAGCTTTCTAAGTTTTATTAAATTTTACTACTCAAACCATTGACGATTGAGACATTTAAGTAAATTTGACCATTTCATACGTAATCAGCGTAATCAGGTCAACAACGCCTCTAGAATGGCGGTCAGTGTGAGTGAAAATTAACATATGTTAAAGGCACATGAACATCGTTTTCCACTTCCAAATGACACCTATAAGTACATTTTGTTTAGAACCCACGAAATAGAAAAGTAAAATGGACAAACTAATAGGTTCCTAGATAGACTCATGCAAGCAACTCATGTTTGTATTTCTGTGACAGGTGTAACAAATCAGAAAAGCAGCAAGTAGGTTTATTCAAGAAGATATAAAGATGGATAATGTATACGACTACATGTTTCATCTTTTAACCGCCTACTCGACACTCATGAAATACAAGCCTACTGTACCTGAGGGTTTGTCAAGCCGTTGATGGATCAGTCTACTGTCAATGGCCCTGCAAAAGTAGCCCCTGCATCATGCAGTCTCCTTACGACCTTCAAACTCTTAACTCTATACTCGGTCAAAAAGCGAATTCGATCAAACAAGTTGAGAAATGAGAAAAATACTACTTTGAAAAAATAATTTGTTTTCTTCTCTATAGTATGATGTTAGTTGGTCTTACAGTGAAAATGATAGTTGAAGGCATATAAATCGATAACAAAGTTTTCCATGAAAGGACGGAGAATAACGCTATCAGTTATTTAGACTTTAAAAATTCTCAACACCACACTTCCTTCCATTATAAACCTTGTTGTCTCGTTATTAATTAAATTTCTTCAAGGCGGTTAAGGTCACTGGAGACGATGAAGATGAAGGGTGGTGGTGATGGTTGTGTGGTGGTAGAGAGTGGTGGTCGTTATATAGTTTCTACTGCTGTGTTCTACTTCTATATTAATTTTGTGTACTTCGCTTGTAAGTTTGGATTATTCTATAATATTACAAAATTTTACTTCCATTATGCGAATGATCATGTTCCTCAAGAGTCTATTTCTCAACATCAAGCTTTCCGTGCATCTTCTAAACAAAGACACTATCATTCATAACAATATAACACATAGCAACAGAATACTCCATACAAAGCCAAATGAATTTCAAAAAGCCATGAATTAATTATTCCAATCAATGTTATAATTACTGTCTAATTATGAAATTGACTTGAACTCGTATTAACAGCAACATATTAAGTACTAACAATAGCATAATCACTTTAAACACAAAATATATCTATTAAGTTTTATAAACCCTAAAATTAGTAACAATAGTATTATCAGCTCTTAATACATTGATTTCACAAAATTAGGTCAAAATTAATGTTACATTACATGATATTCTGAATTAGAGGCGAAGATGGCGATGGTGACGGTGCGACGTCAGCAATGGTGGCGAAGCAACGTCGGCAATGGTGGCGGTGTGATGTCGGCGATGGTGGCGTCGCGAAGACATCGATGGTGAAGATGCAACGAAATGGATGATGGAGGTGTACAGTGGAGTGGGGTGGGGACGGTGACGGTGCGACGATGGTGATATAGACGGGGTTTGATTTTTTATTTGAGATGGAAAATGAAAAGTTTATGAGTGTTTAGGTGAACTTTTAAAGTGTATATTTGTAATTGCTTGCTTTTTTACTTGTTTCAGTCAAAGTTAAGAACAATAGGTTATATAATGACACTATATGTCTTTAGTTGGGAAAGATTAGAGTCACTGGTGGTGAAGATGAAGGGTGTTGGTGATGGTTGTGTGGTGGTAGAGAGTGGTGGTGATGAAAAGTTAAAAAGAAAATGAATAATAAATTGCAAAAAATGTCCATATAGTAGCGAGGGTAAAATAGTCATTTCATAGGCAACTAACTTGAGGCGAGGTAAAATAGTGATTTCACAGGCCACTAACGTGAAAACACTAACGAGCGTTAGCAAAAAAACTCTTTTGTTGCATGAACAATAACGCGGTAAGGACAGTTTTTGCAGAAAATTGAAAGTTTAGGGACAATATTTGTAGATTTTTTTTCGAGGACATAATTTGCATTTTTTGCATAGTTAAGGGACATTTTTTGTAGCCTCTAGATTTCTTTGGACTTAAGAATAAATGTTAGAAAATGCAAAAAATTCCGAAAATCCATTAACGTAGATATTTGAGGGGAAGAAAAATCCTTGGAAGTATTTCTATAATATATATATATATATATATATATATATATATATATATATATATATATATATATATATATATATATATATATATATATATATATATTAATGCATCATCACATTTTTGTGACTCAAAAAATTTAAAATTCTTTTTTCTTTTTCTTTAAACCAATAATTATTTGTTAATATGCTTAAACTATACATATGTGATGTATGTGATTGTATTTGTACAAAGACTTTCTAAAACCCCGCATTAGATTTTTTATTTTATAACAATGACAGATTTAAAAGCTTTTATGTCGGGTGCAACTGCATAACGTACACAACAAGTGAACATTAAATCAGTCATGTTGCATGTCGATATAAAAATATATGTTTGTCAGTACGAGTAAAAGCTATAGACTTGTATAACCTCAAGAGCTCAATTTAATTTAAGTTTACATATTATAATTAGTTCTAGTATTTGTGATAGAATATACAAAAGTAACAAATATAACATTTCAACATCACTTTACAAATTTTGTATATGATATCATAAACTAATCTATGAAAAATATCACATATGAAAAATATCACACGATTTTAACTAAAAATAAGAAAGGAATGTACCATATCCATGTTGATTGGCTAGTGGGTTGCTTGAGCAAGATGTCGTCCTACGGCTAAAATGTTCCGGCAGACAAAGATACGATTAATATTTAACCTAGTTGTCTAGGTCTATGCGCCTATTTATTATGTGTTAAAATTTGATCCAACGGTTGATGTTAAAAGTATAAAGTAGAGATTATGGTAATATTAGATATCAATCAATGCTATTTTTACACAATAAATTAAAATAAAGTATTCACATAATGATGCGGAAAAATTAATAGTTACTATAAAAATGCAAGAATCTATTTAATTAAATAAATGATTTTGCCACATGATCATTTAAATTTCTTTTTTGTAATCCTTTCATGGACATAGCATTTGTTAACGGGGTAAAAATATGACAAGTATAAAGATGAATTAAATAGCATTTATGTTAATTAATACTCACCTTTGTTATATGAAACCTTTGTTATACAGTGTGATCCAATGCAATATGATATAATGGACTTTTAAAGTATTACATTAATTAGAGTTTATTGTTTATCAATGCAATTTTAGTTGTTGACCAAATGTTACTAGAAGAAATATTCATCGATGCACGAAGTTAGAATTTTCTAGTTAAACCAAAAAAATTATGTGAGAAGTGTAATATAGTGTTGCGTAAATATACATTGCCTTTAGTTGATACATTAGGCAAATCTATAAAATTTTCTAATTAAACCAAAAAAAATTATGTGAGAAGTGTAATACAGAGTTACGTAAATATAATTGCGTTTAGTTGATACATTAGGCAAATCTTTATTTATGCTGTTTAGAGAATTTTAAATAACATATTTGATAGAAATATTTTATAATACTTAGATTATGTTATGATACATGTTATGGATATTGTGGATTTTTTAGAGCATTTTGAGTGGCGGTGCCAGAGAATTTTACATTTGTTTATAGTGTTAAGCATTGTTTTGTTTTGTTATTTTCATTGTGTTTGTTTTAGGTTTTTTTACGATGGTTGGCGTTATCATTACTATTTACATAGACTCTTGATTTACTGTTAATAAAATAAATAAACATTAATATTGACTAATTAAGGCGTCTACTCAGTTCTAGAAAAGTTGGGATAAATGCCTTTGTTCATGCATAATTTCTCATTCATTTACTCATTCATGCGACGACATCACGATAGTATATGCATTTAGAGTAAAATCCATGTACTCGGTTACAAGAGAAAATCTAATGTTATGGAAAGTTACTCATAAAGATAAAGCTGGAAACATACCAAATATGTGTTGACCTATCTAAACCTAGCTACTCGTAGCGCCTTAGGATTAAAAAATAAATAAAATAAAAATAAATAAAAAAAATTGAGAAATTAATTAACTTTAATCTTCCACGCAATACACTTGTTACGTAAATTTTTGAATCCTCTACTTAGACTTACGCTAAAAAAACCACAGTTAAGATAGATCGATGTTGTCCAATGACAATAGCTCTGCCAGCATCTTATAGACTTACACCTCTTTGGCTATGAGTTTTTTATGTGGTGAAATTATTCTTTGCCACCAATGTTGACGAACTTTGTGGTAATTAGCAAGGGAAAAAGATCTTGACTTATTTCATTCATTCAATGCCCTCGATAAGGCATGACCCATAACAAACGAAGAGGGAAAGCTTGATTTAGTCGGTGTAGCCCTAATTTAAATTAAACCATGCCAAAAATTGAATTTGTGTCCATAATCGAGTCAGAATTTTTGCAAATTCCAATTTTGGTCATGTGCGACCATGCTACTACGCGACCCCATTAAAAAGTTAACACGTGGCATGAAAAAAAGTACCATTATAATCATTTGGTGACACACTTGTCACATTTTGAATGGGTCGTACAGTCGCACAGCCGTCTGTCGAGCAAGGCAAATGTGCGACCCATTCAAAATGTGACAAGTGTGTCTCCAAATGATTAGAATGGTACCTTTTTTCATGCCACATGTCCAGTTATGAATACGGTCGCGCAGTAGCACGTTCGCACAAATTCAAAATGTGACAAGTGAACACAAATTCAATTTTTGACACAGTTATGAAATTTTCCGATCATTTAATTGCAGGTTCTCCTTTCGCTACATTTCCTACATGTGGGTAACCAATAACCAATAGGTTTATCATCGTCAAACACATTAATATCTAAGCTAAATGACCATCCATAAAAAATTATCAAGTAAAGTCCATCATTATTCATGATAAAGATCCTTATTAAGTATATATTTACCAGAGAAATCATTTGTCATATAAGTCAATGCTATCAAAGTACTCCATATATATTTGCTGGAGACATCATTTAGGGAAGTGATTTTCAAACTCTTATTTATCATTGGACACTCCATTATATAAGCGGTTAAAACAGTTTATTTTTAAAATACAACTGTCTAATGCGTATTGTGAAGTGTCCCGATAAAATTTTGAAATATGCAATCTTCCCATCATTTATCCGTGAGTCCATCATTATTGACGATTAAGATCCTTATTAAAGTATATCTGTATTTTACTTTACTGAACACATCATTTATCTGTAAGTCCATCATTATTCACAAATCATAATTGCATGTGTTCCATTTGAAATAAAATTTTAACGTACAATAGAACTTTCGCATCATTTAAAACAACATATGAGAAGATAATGATGGATCTAAACACACACCTTGTGTTGTTGATACTTTGAGTAATATTATTAAGCACGCGGAATTTACTTAACAACACTTAGAAGACAGTTTATATGATGTATTGTGAGTGAGTATAGTTGTATGTAACACAAAGCTCCAATATTATTACTTGCCGGCTCGCAACCGATGTTGGGATTGTTATAAAAGCCGTAGGACTTGGGGTTTGGCAAAAATAAAAATACGTATGTTGTGCTTAATAGTAAAAATCCAATGCCAAAAAGGTTTTCTGCATCTTGCCGATTCGCAGCCGATGTTGTAGACTTCCAATAAAAGGCGGAGGAAAAATAACCAAGGTCATAATAGACTATCACATCTTGCCGGTTCGTAGCCGATGTTGTGATTGTTATAAAGGGCCGAGGTAAATACGTTTTGTGCTTATTATGAAAAAATGCCAAGCCTTGACTCCGGGGAGGTCCTAATAAAAGCTTCTGTCTCTAGACTCGTAGTTGAGTTGTTTCGGTCGCCAATAAAAGGGACACTCCTCAAAATCGTGTTAAATCAGAGACCTTGATGTGGACCTCATTCTTGTGGGCAGTGGTTCTCGAGGGGAGGATTAGAAACTACTTAGCGTCTAAATCTCAAGCCTTTATCGGACTAATAAATATAAAAACGAGGAAATTCAATTTCCCACCAAAAATAAAATAATTAGAGGAAAATAGGAATATGGGAGTAAGGAGTATTCACAAGTAACTTCCATGGATAATTTTAGCATCGATGCTTATGAAAGAACAATGATTTCGTTTTATGCTTAGTCTGGGGGGACTTGTGAAAAATCAAGGACGACGAATTTTAACCGTTAGGTCGCTTCTCTATGAGTCGTGTTTCTACTCAATGATCCTCATAGTTATCCTTAGGATAATGCAAGTCATCATACCGTCACCCGAATAAGGATAGGTTGTAAATATATAGATAATGAATAAGAATAAGTAGGATAATCGGGGCATTTTTGGAATTTAAGATTTAGTAGTCTCTTTTGAATGTTTTGCTACTTTCAAAGTTAGTAGAAAGAGATGAGGAATTTTGATTTCAAAGATGTGAGCTCATAACATTGCGTGAGGACACGGCAATATCTTAGTCTGGGGGATTTTGGTATGTGCTTAAACACATACCTTTTCTTGACCAAATTAAGACCCAAAAGACCAAAAATCCGCTAATAAATGCCAAATATATGTGTTTTTGTGTTTTTATACGTGCAGGTAAGAAAATATGAGAAAACGACAAAAACCGAGACAAAATCACGAAAAACGAGCACGATAATGGAAAAGAGAAAATATTTATAGCCGGGAAGTGAAGTTGAGCTCAAAATGACAGAACAAGTCCCTGGAAGGTTTAAAGTTTCAAGAATAGTCCCCAGTCAAAGTTTGAAGCAATTTACAAGAATGGTCCCTAAAGATTCAAGAGTTGTCAAATATGGTCCCTGAAAGAATATAAATGAAATAATGACAACTATGGTCCTCCATGATATTAAGAATGACACAAATAACCCTTGGAAGCAACTATGGAGATTTGGCAGCTTTGGTCCCTTAAGAATCAGATTTTACCTTTTAACCCTTAAACTTTTAAAACCTTAAAACCTTATAACAAATAAATCTTCTAACCATTAAAACCCAAAACCCTTTACCTTAGCCCAAAACAACAACCAACCCATTCCCTTATCCTTTATACCCGGCCCAAAAACACAAAACGAAAAAACATAAAAAATAGTTACACCCTTTTACCCGCCCCCCAAATTACTTACCCCCAAAACACAGTTACTGTACCTAGAACCCTAAATCACCACCCACCAAAATTACCCCGAATTACTCATAATTACCTAATCATATTTCCTCTAGAAGCTGTCAGAAGATGTCAGGAAGGGTCAGGATGCCTACGTGGACAAGTTAAAGCATAAGAAAGGCCTGGAAGACTCGAATGGATAAAGGAATGAAGAAATTCAGGATTATTCTAGTGGGATATGGATTGGAGAAGATGATAAGGCTTCTGGGAGCTTCATAACCGACCTTGAAAGGCTATAAATAGGACCCCTGTCCTCATTGTAATGGTGTGTAGAATTTAGTTAAGCTCTTAATCGTTGTAATCAAGCTCATTTGTACTCAGTATTTTTAGTATTTTAATAAAATTAAGTTTTCCTTAAAAGCTTTCTTTACTTTACTGCTTATTTCATAACTGCTTATTCAATACTGCTTATTTCTTACCTATTTCTTTACTAGCTTTTAATAAACCTTAGCTTAGATTAATTACAAGTTCTTTACTGTTTTTCACATATATATATATATATATATATATATATATATATATATATATATATATATATATATATATATATATATATATATATATATATATATATATA
>LBNU01007384.1:21390-40732 GCA_014162995.1 Artemisia annua
GTCAGAAGCTACATAAGCTCCTCACAAGCTCAAAAGACTTCTGATAAGCTCACAAAGCTTTTCCATAGCTTCTGTGAGCTTACCTCTTAGTCCAGTAGACTTTCTTCATATTTGCAAGTAAGTGCATTGTTTCTTTCTTTTTCTTGCATAATTTAATTAGTTAGCTTAATTCTAGTTCTAGTATCTTATTTGTGGTTGTTTAGCTTAGTAGAAGTTAGTTCAGATCTTGTTGTTAGTTTAGTTGCATAGTAGCATCATTATTACATATTACTACTCATATTAGCTCAAAAGTGGATTTGTGTGTTTCTGTGTTAATTTGCTGCCTGTCATTGTTGCTTCAGAGTCATAATTAGTTAAGTATACCAGCTGGACCAATAGTTTGCAAATTAGGAGCATAATACTCAAAAACTTAGTGTAACAGTTTCATTAAAGGGTGTTTGGCATAAGCTTTCTTTTGAGGTTCTAGTTGCTTTTAGGTTCAAATTGCTGCACACTTAGGGTCCTTAGGTCATATTAGTACTAGATCAATAAAAAATTTGCATCCTTTAGTTCAAAAGGTCAAAATTTTCCTTAATCCCAATTCTGCCCATCATTAGGTATAACCTGTTAAAATTTCTTAGTCCAATTCTTAGTTTAAGTAGTTAGCATTAGGATTTTAAGGTATTAAATTCATAGTTCATCATCATTAAGTAGGATTAGAGTAGCAAAACTCACCTTGGTCAAACCTAGGTTGCAGACAAAAAGTCAACTGTTAGTTTATCTTGGTTCAGGGCAGAATTGCATAGCTCACTTTAGGACCAAATCTAGGCTAGCTATAGGTGTTCTTAGGACTTAAAATTACATTTAGGAGTAGATAAGCCAGCAAACTATAGGTTTTAACCTGTATCAGTGATTTCCAACAACATTTACTAGGGTAAATTTGATCCATCTACTTGTCCCATTTCTGTTCTTTAAGAAGTACAGTTGCTACAGTAGCATATAATAGGGTTAAATTAAGGTTCAATTTGTGTCAACAAATTAGGGATTTTGGGGTTTTTAGGTAGTATCCTAGGTTGTCTTGATTTTGCCCCCATTAGGTTTCACTTAACAGCTTATTAGGTGCTTATAAATAAGCTGTCAATTAGGGTCCTTAGGCTAGTTTTCTGTCAATTAGGTTAAGTTTAATTAAGTGCTTATTTGCTTATTTTCTGTGATTTTCTTGTTAATTTGTGCTTAATTAAGTGTGTTTAAGGTCCTGTAAAAAGTTGGTGTTCAATAGTGCTTATTAGCTTATTATAGTGCTTATTCCTAAACTGCTTATTTGGCCAAATAGCTTATTCAAACCTAAAAATCTGTTTTTCTTATTTTTCCTAGTCTCCTTAGTTTATTTTAGATTTTCCATAAAAAAATCAGAATTTTCTAAGCTTATTTACTATTTATTTTATTTAATTTTAGTTTTTAATCACTTTTTAATTACTTTTAATTAATAATAATTAAATAAAAACCCTAAAAAAATAGTTTTCTGTTTTAAAAATAGTTTTTAATAGTTTTATAATTTTAGAAAAATAAATTGTACTTTTCAAAATTATTTTCCTTTTATTTAGTATTTTTAGTAATTAAAAATAATTAATATTAGTTTTTAATTAATATTTAATGTATAAAAAGTATAAAAAGGGTATAATTCAAGTTTTAAAATTTAGTTTAAAGTAATTTAGGATTTTCAAAATTATTTTTCACTTTTCTTAATTTATTTTCCTTTTTAGTTTAATTAAGTAATTTAAATTAGTTTTTAAGTAATATTAAATAAATAAAAAGTAAATTAAAAGTTTTAAAATAAAAGTTAAGTTTAAATTTACGTTTTTAAACCCTTAGGAATTTAGAATTTAGGTTTTCCCTAGTTGACTTAGTTTTTCCCGAGAATAGCTCGGGAATTTAGGATTTGATCCCGTTTTACGTTTAGGTTTTCATTTCCGTGTTTTACGTGCTTTTTCGTGCTTTTCCGTGTTTATTTATTTTTACGTGCTTATTGGTAGAAATTTAGGGTTCCCTTAGCCTGCACGACACGATTCATTTCTTGAATCACGAACACGAACCAACGAACCAAGTCTTAGCCTTCGTTGGGAGAAACGACCCGGGGATACATATTTACCGGTGCTATCCTCGGACTATATTGGTTGTGTACACCAATAACCAATAGGTTTATCATCGTCAAACACATTAATATCTAAGCTAAATGACCATCCATAAAAAATTATCAAGTAAAGTCCATCATTATTCATGATAAAGATCCTTATTAAGTATATATTTACCAGAGAAATCATTTGTCATATAAGTCAATGCTATCAAAGTACTCCATATATATTTGCTGGAGACATCATTTAGGGAAGTGATTTTCAAACTCTTATTTATCATTGGACACTCCATTATATAAGCGGTTAAAACAGTTTATATTTAAAATACAACTGTCTAATGCGTATTGTGAAGTGTCCCGATAAAAATTTGAAATATGCAATCTTCCCATCATTTATCCGTGAGTCCATCATTATTGACGATTAAGATCCTTATTAAAGTATATCTGTATTTTACTGAACACATCATTTATCTGTAAGTCCATCATTATTCACAAATCATAATTGCATGTGTTCCATTTGAAATAAAATTTTAACGTACAATAGAACTTTCGCATCATTTAAAACAACATATGAGAAGATAAGTATCATCAAACTTTAAACTTAAACAGTTTAAATGTTGGAAAACCTGATTTTTTTTATTTTTTTTTTTGATAGCAAAAGATGACATATATAAAACAAAAAAACACTAGCAAAAAGCTAGAAGTACATAGGTGAATTTAACCGATGAGTCCAATTACTAAACTTGCCTCCTCTAAATTTAATCTAAGAAAAAGAAAACAAACGAATGTTATCGAAAATGTCACATTTTCACATAGATTGAGAGTTAAAGATGACACTATTTCGATAACCCCATATCACCCATAAAGAAGCCACGAAAATGACAAAAATACGCTTCTTTTTCGCTAAAGATGTGGAGCAAGAGCTCAACCACTCTCGCCAATCATCGTTAGAGTCAAATTGTCGCATAGATATTTCACACCACACACGAACGAGCTGCCATATACTACGAGCAATATCACAAGCAAATATGATATGTTGATTTGACTCGAATGCAAATGATTAGAAGAACCAATTATCTTAGCCCATAAACCATTTATTTGCACCCATGTTGATCAAATCCCCCTTCGTGCCCATTCAGAGCCTTAATTAAACGAACCCATAAAGCATTTGGATTAGACGCGAAGAGTTTTCTAATTGTTGAACGATCTTATAGTAAATGCATACACTTTCGATGCACAAAGATACGTTACAAAAGGAAATAACAAATGAATTAACTTAAATGCAAAAAACATTTGCAAACATCGTCAAGTGGTTTGTTCAAATTGCAAGTGAAAAGTTTTCTTTTACGAAAGAGTTAATTGCATTTTTGGTCCCTGTGGTATTGCCAAATTGCAGGTTTGGTCCCAAAACCTTTAAAAGTGCAGCGATAGTCCTCATTTTAAAGTTTGGGTTGCATTGTTGGTCCCTGATAAGTTTGTAATGACCAAATTTCTCTTGTATTTTCTGAATAAGACAAAGGGTATTTTAGTCATTTAACCTTATCTAAGAACCAAAAATGCAACCCAAACTTCAAAATGGGGACTATCACTGCACTTTCAAAATTTTGAGGACCAAACCTGCAATTTGGCCATCTCACAGGGACCAAAAATGCAATTAACTCTTTACGAAAACATAGGTGTAATTTCAGTAAAAAGCTTTTAGAGTTTGATATAATCCTTGGTCAAATTGTAAAGACAAACATGCTTTTGTCATCTTCATTTTTAGATGGTTTTTAATTTTAAGATAAAAAATAAAGAACACCAAGAACATTTTATATCTTATATTTTTCATTGACAAATTCAAACACTCCCAAATTCAAATTTGCATATTCACACAAACAGTTAAAATTAAAACCTACACACGCATTCTTAAAATTGGGATTTTATAAACAAAAAAACACAAACACACGGATTTGGTCGACATACACCCTGTGACCCTACCGTCCGATCTGTTAACCTATCATTCGTCTGTCGGATCTGTAAACGCCATTCGTCTACCGCAAGCCTCCGAAAATCGCCTGAAACTGGTTGTCTCGACATTTGATATGTGCGTTAGCGGGGTTTTGATGTTCTTAGGGTTTAATTAAGGGTTTTGAAAATAGTGTTGAATAAAATTTACTCATGCATGATGTTTTTTCATATTATAAACACAAAAATCAAGTGAAGATTATTTGGTGAAGTGATGAGGGCGTTTATGTCATCTTAGTTTTCTCAAAGACCATATATATTGTTAAAGTTTCTCGAATTGATCGCCTATGATTTTCAGAAAAGGTAAGTACTGCATCTGCAATTTGAACAATGTGTGATTTTTGCGTTTTACTCTTAAATATACTCTCAAACTTCACTACATTCACATTTCAAGATGTGTGAGAAAAGCGTGGAAATGATCATGGAATACATGCACGTACATTTGAATTAAAATTTGCCTTCCTCAAGTAATTTGGACCGTTTAAACATTATTTCTTTACCCATTTAACCAATACGAATTAATTTTACTAAAATTGTAGCCAGTGTTGCAAAAAAGGGTTACAAAATTGGTTAAGCGAGTCTAGTCGCTAACCGACCTCCTGCCATTTTGATTTTAGTGTAAATCGGTTAAACAAGTCGGTCAACCGTGGTCAGTAGGGGTCAACGGTGGTCAAACTCGCCGGAAATCCCAAACTCGCCGTAACTTGTTTTTATCACTTATAGTCGCTTTTAATATTTATTATAAATTTGTTTTTTAAGAAAACTCATACAGAAAATACCCAAAACTCGCCAAAAATATCCAAATATCGTCAAAAATATACAAAACTTTCCGCAAATGATAATCCGATCACTCACCGATTAATCCCGTTTAGACTGATTACAAGATACAAGAAGGCCGACCGACCAACTACCGATTCGCGATTTTTGCAACTTGATTGTAGCACAAAAAAATTATAAAAACACCTCAATTATACTGGCAAAGTTAAGGGTTTAATGTATTCAAAAATAACCTAATTACCAAAATGAACCACTTTTATACCCGATTTACAGATATGAACTTTTTTCTTCATTTTACGAAAATGGCCCAGGCACATCCTAAGGGCAAAATTGACCAAGGGCGCCTTACTCAAATGCGCCCCTATGTAAACACACCTCAAATACCGTGACTTATATTTCAGCATCTTTTAAGGTATATCATTTACTTATTTGCCTAGCAACTAACTTTACTCCATTTAATATTTATAAAAGTACATCTACTTTGATAGCATCATCCATTAACTTAACTCCATCAAAATCATCATCAATTTATTTTCACATCTTTTACTTTCTAATTTCTAAAACATCATCCATATCCATTGAAAGACTTTCACATCTTTTACTTGCCGTTTATTTTCTCATAACATCAGCCGCTCATCACCGATCAAAAGACTTTAACATCTATAGAGTGCGCTTGAGTACCGGGTGCGCTTGGTTTCTTGTTTCTTGTCTTTAAGTCAAGGGCACAAAAGGTGGAGCACTTGGGTGTGCTTGGATTTTTTTTTGGTTTGCAATACACTTTTTTTTCTTTTTTTTGAAGTGAGCGGCAAAAGAGAGGGCACTTGGGTATGTTGGGGTTTTTTATTTTTAGGTGAGGCATTAGTTAGTATTTTACCTTTTAGGTAGGCGCACAAGAGGTGCATAAGAGTTTCAAATGCTCATAAACATTTACACTCTGTCCCAAGTTTAATATGAAAGAGGAAAAGAGAAGAGACAAAATTGGACAGAAAAGAAGAGAAGAGTAATGTAATTTGTTTTTTTACACCGTGTTCCTAAGTTAAGAGAGAAAAGAAGAGAAAACCAATGATTTTACAATTATACCTTTTGTTATATACAAAATTTATGTTTTAAACTTGGGCATTTAAGTCATTGTTTAATTAAAAAGTTTCCAAATATACTTTCCTACCAAATCATCCCACTTTTGGGAAGAAAGTTTTGGAGAGAAATATAACCAAATTTCCTCTCCTCTTCTTCTCTCTTCTTTCCTGAAAAAACTCTGAAACACAAATTTATTTCGTTTTCTTCTCGCTTCTTTTCTCTTCTTTCAAAATTAAAACTCGGGAACGCAGTGTTAATATTGAAAAAGGGAGGTGCACCTGATCAAAATGTGTAAATACGCTCACCTTTGAGCTTTGATTTATCATATGTCTACATCCAATAAATAGTTGAAAGAAAGTTCATTTTGGTAACATAATTGTGCGGGTTTCATTTCTCTATTTTAGTATCGGAAAGGGTTTGTGTTAAAAAAGAACAAAAAAATCTCTTCATAAATTGAGCTACATATATCAAAAAGGTATGTATGTTTTTCTATTGATAGACAGTAGTCATTACCCGTTTGCCCTGGGTCTCGTTTAATGGCAATAATGTGCCACCACTTGACATAAGCTGTTTTTTATTTTGTATGATTTAATGCAAAAGTCTCCCTTTTAAGCTGACGAGGCTTTATACAACCTATGGGATGCACGGGACGGGTTATTTGCTGAATAATTTACTTCACTTTAAAAGATTCTATTCACATGTAATATTTGATATAAGATCATTTGAGGACCAAACTTTTTTTACATATCAAGGGACTAATCTCCACCATACATCTTCCCTCCATCTTTATTTGATCTAATGGATGAGATTAATCCCAACAATTTAAAAAACCCACTTTCATCCTTTTTTTTCAAATATTAATATCTTTCAAACCGTTAATCGTTAAGCGAAAAAAAATATACCGTTACGACGAGCATTTAATTATCTTTCTATAGATAGGCACTTTGATATATTTTCGACAAATTTTTTTTTTCGTTTTTTTCACGTTTTTTTTCGTGGCCGAGAAAATCATATATGATACATCATATATGATATGTGGTATGTGCTGAAACACATACCTTTTCTTGACCAAATTAAGACCCAAAATGACCAAAAACCGACCTAAAATGCCAAATATATGTTGTTTTTGTGTTTTTGGTTGTGCAGGTATGGATATGTGAAAAAAGGACAAAAACCGAGCCAAAACGGTAAAAACGAGCACGAGATACGAAAAGATCGCTAAAATACGAGGCCAAGACGAAGTCAAAAATATTTTTTATGAAGGTGTCCGTGGTGAAGGTGTCCGTGGTGAAGGTGGATTCCTGTATGCTGCATCCTGGGTAAGGGCGTACCTTTTGTACCAGTAGTGGTGCAGCATGGTGCGACAGAAGACGTGCTTCTGTGGCAGAAGTGCGCTGTGCGCGACAAGGATGTGCATTGTGCGCGACAAAGATGCGCGTTGTCCGCGACAAGGTGCGAACATAACATTCGTCTTTATAACCGACAGAGGACGTCTCCCCTGCGGCGAGATGGTGCGAATTTTCAAATTCGTCTTTGTACCGGGCTCGCGATACCTCTTACGTACGATCTGCTTTCAAATATACCTGCGTACGATGTGCGCAAACAATGGTAGGATATACCCTGGTAGCCCCCCAAGTTTGATGGTGCTACTCGAATAGGAGCATTAAACTTAGTTATGCAAATCCTGAAAACACTTAATGCAAATATTAGAAGTATATGCCGCGAGTCGCAACATATAAAACTTAATAAAGTAAAAGATAAATAGCATGAAGCATAGTATAGCACATAGCATATAATAGAAATTTTCGCTGCGCGAATTACACCTATCGTGAGGTTTTACAAACTATATATAAAAAAAAAAGAAGTAGNATGCAAATCCTGAAAACACTTAATGCAAATATTAGAAGTATATGCCGCGAGTCGCAACATATAAAACTTAATAAAGTAAAAGATAAATAGCATGAAGCATAGTATAGCACATAGCATATAATAGAAATTTTCGCTGCGCGAATTACACCTATCGTGAGGTTTTACAAACTATATATAAAAAAAAAAGAAGTAGCACATAGCTAATCTATAGTGCGCTCATGGCGATTAATTGATCTTTTTCTTTTTTATTATACTAAAAATAATGGCGCGGATGGATGTACCGTGACCGCGACTAATATTATTTCGCACGGGCAGACGCAGATAGATGTATCGTGACCGCATAGACTCTAACGTTTGAGGATGATCGCAGTTGACCACGGCTTTTGTCTGCGTGCGCTCATGGCGATCGACTTAGCATCGTGGTGCCTGTATGTAACAGTGCGCTCATGGCGCCAATCTGCGAAGATTTCGTACGCATGGCCTAAAGCGGGTAGATTTATCGTGACTGCGTTGTTCGCGTCTAAAATATAAAATAGGTCCGATCGTGCGGACTTGGCGCGTGGCTATAGGTAAAATCTTGTTTACCAAGTTAGAAGATTTATGTAAAATCTTTTAAATATTTAAAAGATATTAGGATATCTTTTTTTTTTAAAAAGTTGTTGGGATATCTTATTAAAGATATGCACAAAATATGTTAGATATGTCAAAGTTGACATATACATGGATAGATACTAATAAAAACAAATACAGTACGCATTCTAGTATTAGCTTAAAGAACCCATGGCTAGATACTAATATTTTAGATATCTTATTAAACAGTACGCATGGCACTGTGCATCGTATATTATTATTATTATTTTTTTGTATCTGTGTGTCGTGCACTAGTAGATAGGTATACGATTAAGAAATATATTGGTAAAGAGGTACCGGCTTTTGAACTCAATGGTTGCTTTCCGGTGATGTGAGAGCACAAAACTTATCGTAGCGTGTCCCACGGATGGCGCCACTTGTTGATGCATAATCTGGCGCGGGTCGATTCAACGACTCTCCTTGGGCCGTTAGTCGTCTTCTCGAGCCCTATTAGACCTGTCAACAAAGAGAACCCGTTAGGAGTGGACCCGAGGCCGTAGCCCCGGGATCCACCTCCGACGGTCAAGTTAGTCATTGATGCGATGTAGCATATATGAGTGATTAGGTTTAGGGTAACCTGTTGTAATCTGCTGAATAAAGGGATCCCATCCATGTATTTATAAGGCATGGATTATGGTTTTAGGTGTAGAGTGGGCCGCTGTCGCCGGGCCTAGCCCATTCCTGGCCTAGTCCAGACTATGCGTCTACAACTCACATGTATTGCTTCGATATAAGTTAACCTTTTATTTTTAGCGCTTTACTTTGAATATTGTGGAGATGTATGCATTATCGTGTTGAACCTAACCATTGAATTTTTTATATAAGAAGTATCCCACATTTGTACAAATCAATGCGCTCAATTTATAAAGTCAAACAATTTCCCAAAATGCAAAACGACAATACAGTGGCAATTTTTATAGTTTTTAGAAAATATAAAAGGAAGAAAAAAAAAATGCAAGGTTTGCTGAAAAGACAATAATATCATTCTTCAGTGATACGACCACGTTATTATTTTAGCTAATTTGACACATCTTCATTTTTCAAACAATGAAACATTTAAAAAGTTATAAACAAATGAATCATTTAAAATACAGTAGTTATAAACAATGAAACATTCTAGCACAATGTATTAAATCATGCCACGTACCAAGCCCAATTTACAACCTCAAATACATTCTTAACTGAAATACAATATATCATAACTTTACTTTAATATCTAACCCTAATCACAAAGATATCAGCCTTCCTCTTTCTTTTGCTCTCCATCGTTAGGAAGAAAAAAAAAATATATCCAAATCGTCTCTTACAATCTTGAGTAATATTCGAACACCAAGAACACTAATCCTTTAGATCTAGTCTAAGCTATATAGAACGTAGCCCATCTGATCATCATCTACCATTATAACCGATCATATGAAAAACATATACAATCGAGTACACGGCTTCAAGATCCTTTTTAGGGTCTCGGGTAGGTTCTTCTCTTGTTATAATCGTTCATGTAAAATCGAAAGAAAGAGTTGTTTTTATTCCTCCTTTAATATTTCGAATAACGAAAAGAACTATGATCTACAAATATCGATGATGGTTTTTGTTTCTTTCGTGTTTTGATGTTGGTTTTTTATGTTGTGACAGTGTGATTAAAGGATTAGGAAAAGATAAGATCTATGAGGATTAACTGAGATCATCATCAATTTNTTTGTTGTTGGTTTGATGTGTATTTATAGTTAAATAATTTGTGTAACTTATGAATTTGAAACAATTATACATATGAAAAGAATTTTTTAGTTATTATGAAAGTGTGTTTAGTGAACACTTCATATTCACCTTAATTCATGAGGTTGCAAAACTGCAGGCCTTTCATTTTCCGTAACCGCGGATGCATTAAAGTATGTAGATGTAAATTCGTGTAATTCATATACTTAAGAGGTTGCTTAAACTATGTTGTACTGTACTACCATTTTGTGCACAATACTCCTGCACATTAAATTAAGAGGTACAAGCTTTATATAGTATAGATTTTTGTAGCTCCTATGCATTATTTTGGTATTTATGTCTACATCAACGTCAACATACCCAGCCTGATGTTTGATGCAGGGACGGACCCACATGGGAGCCGGGTGTGGCCCAATTTTAGGTTACAAAGTGTAATTTTTTTTATAAAATATGCCTTTTCTGGGCTCGTGCAACACCCAATTTTACATAATAAATTCTTTGTTGAGCAACTTTAATACTCACGGTCATAATTTAAAAAAAAAATGTGCGACACCCTCTCAAAAATCCTGGGTCCGTTCCTGGTTTGATGTAGATAACCACACCCCTACTGTCCCTGCCCAAAGGTAAAGGGACCGCTTCCACATAGGTGCCACATAGGAATAACGTTTGGTTTGCGTTATGGCTCCCCGAGCTCTTATGCTGTCTACATTAAATTTAAGTGTTTCTGGGAGGCAGAACCATCATACTCAATACAGTTCATTCCTTCAGTGATCTTACTATAAAAACTTTTCTTATATTGGCTCTATGGCTCTTTAAAGTACATAGGAACATAACTTGGTTCGCTCTTTAAAGTACATAGGAACACAACTTTGGAACCAACTTGTTATCTCATAATTAGCTAATCTTTGTTTCCGAGTTTAGTATATATTGGTCAGAGGCTCTTTATAGTACGCATACGCATTTTTTTGGGGGAATAAACTCAAAAGTAACTTGTTTATGCATAAAATGACTTTCTTGTTCAGTAGGTTTTTGTCTAAACAAGAAATCTGTTACTATAGCTAGAGATTACATTACCCTCCAAAATCAAAGTCTGTTGTAGAATCCTATTACATCTCAAGATCTGATATATTCACATCTGAAAAAGTACATTTCCAAAGTCAGACTGGTTGCACATTGAGAGGTTAATTATTAAACCTTCAAATTCAGTGACTAGATATAAAACACGTCTAAGCAACCTCACAAATGTTGAAGAAAGCTCCGTACAGAAATGATGGGTTATACGATCTGTGAACAAATCTGATGAAAAAGTAAGGTTAATCTGGATTAAGTAAACAGAAAAATTACAAAGTTGGTATGGTAGAGATCTGCATGCATCCCACATATGATATAGATACAACTAGACCGAAGAAAAATCTCTGATAGACTCATCCTAATTAAACATGATAGCGATAATCTATATATATATCTTAACTTCAATCTTAAATCAGTATATCTTAACTTCCCATTTTGAACCTGACCACCTTCTTTCAAGAGGGATGCATTCTCTTCTCCTCCTTGAGACGTTGCCTGGGGTATCTTACTTTTTTGTTGTTACGTGTCTACCTTAGTTTGGCTAGCTTTTCTTAATCGTTGTTTAATAGGTCTGAACTATTCAAGTTCCAAACAAAGAATATTGATGAGTCGTTGCTAAATCAAAGATAGCAATCAGAGTAACATCATTTGTATTATAAACTTAGTGACTGATTTCCTACCAATCTTCAACAAAGTATCAGTTTATTTTGTATCGGTTTTGACTTTCGTTCTCTAATGATTTCCTATAAAATTTCATTTGTTTCCTAAGAATTTCCTACGACGGATTCCAGTTTTTTTGCAAAAATCATAGATATTGATGTAATCAGAAATAAGATAATGCATAAAATAATATATACTAATCAAATTATTCAACAACATATAAAATCCAGCAACGGTTTTTATATCATATAAAACTACATAGCATATATACTCAAAAAGTTCGCTACATCCAAGCTTATACAACAATATCCAAACAAGCTCGAATGCAGGAACTCTCTATTCATTTTTTATCATGTTAGCAAAAGATTCAAATTCGGTGGTATCTAAATATCCAAGTCCGAATTTTCCAGAAACAAAAGCTAACTTCGATAATATCCACAAACATTAATGCCAAGGTGACTGGTTTAGCATTTTCACCGTGTCAGCAAACTCTTTTAATTGCTTCTCTAGTTCCTTTGCTCGCTCCTCCGCTGCCCTTGCACGTTCCGCTGCCCTTCTAGTTGTTTTTTCAGTATCTCAACCTACAAATATATAATAACATATCAAAATTACACAATATTTCAATCTGAACTGACATTAGCAGCCATATAATAAATTAAAGTTTTCCGAGTAATAAAATACCTTGGTAATACTAAGGAAATGATGACTATCATTTAGGGATTTTTCTAAAAAACTAAAAATCTAAAACCATACAATCTTGTATGCAATCACATACATACGCTTACATCCTACAAAGACACATACTGACATACATATACACTATCTAAATCAAACAGGCGAATTAATCTATACGTATTCTCACATACATATACACCAATACACGCGTACAATTGCGTATAAATGTAAACACGTGCATTCACTCCCGTTTATAGACTTAATTTGTTTTGCCAGAACCCTAAGTCGTTTATCTTTGCAACGCCGTGACGAAAACTGTCACCACAATATACATAAATATATATATATATATATGTATAATAATTATTGTGTTCATGTTTATTATTTCTATCATTTTTTCTTGATAAATTTAATTAATGCTAACCTCGTTCATGAGGTTCTTGTCATGATGATCTTCTGAACTTTCACCCTCTTCATACGAGGCTATCGATTAGGATCATTTAGGAAATTAAATTAGCAATTTAGCATTTGTCACATAAAGATAGTAGCCCAAAACAGAACATATTTTACATGCTCGTCATAGTTATAGATATATATCTGTTAACATAATGATAAAACTAACAACAATCACAGCTAGAACTTCATGAATCATGTGCATATACCGAAAAAAAGGTTATTAATCAACTAAAAGGGGTTAAAACGTTAAAATGAGTGATGCTTACTTTTTTCAAGTGATTATTTCTGGAAGTCCTCTGCTTAAACTTAGTTATCCCGGACAGCAAGTTTTCCACGGTTAGGGTCCAGTCTCCACGATACGAGTATCATTTCTTGCTTTTCTGGCGCAGTCATCACAGTGCCAAGTCAACGGTGCTTCAGTCAAGTATACATTCATGCAGTACCTGACACTAGGAAGATGTTAAACATAACATTGTGTTAATGCATGTATGACCAGCCATGCATAGACCGGTTCAACAATTATACAGTATAGCATTGTTACTCTTTAGAATGAAGTGCTTAGATATGTTTTGTCTTTGTCTGATTGATGAAGAATGACTACCTATCATGCTATCAATTACCTGTTGATTTAGTGCATTGAATGAAGATTTGAACCAAGTAACGTACTTGTTCCAATTCAGAAAAAAATAAGTTGTAATTATCAAAATGTAACATTGAGTCATTTTCTTGTAGATTAGCTAGCTCAATCAGCCACTTAATATGACATGACCTGTTGGAAAACAGGAACATCCACCAAGATGGCCCAGTGGTCAAGGCGTTTTGATAACCTCACTAAGTAAATATTATGGGGGTGGCAAGGGAGAGGGTTCATAAACGGTTATGGAAATACCCCGTTTAGGTCGTGAACGTATGAGTCAAAGACTCGCCTTTCCGGGTAAACAGAGCTAGCAAAACTTCATCCAATAAATTTTAGAGTAAACTGCAAAAAAATGTCCCTTAACTTTCCGAAAAATGCAAATAATGTCCTCGAAAAAAAATCAGCAATTATTGTCCCTAAACTTTCAATTTTTTGCAAAAAAATGTCTTTGCCGCGTTACTGTTCATGCAAAAAAAGGTTTTTTTGGCTAACGCTCTGTTTTCACGTTAGTGGCCTGTGAAATGACTATTTTACACTCGCCTCAAGTTAGTGGCCTATGAAATGACTATTTTACCCTCGCCACTACAGGGACATTTTTTTTCAGTTTACTATTCATTTTCTTTTTAACTTTTCATCACCACCACTCTCTACCACCACACAACCATCACCACCGCCCTTCATCTTCACCACCACTGACAATAATCTTTCCCGACTAAAGACATATACCGTCATTATATAACCTATTTTTCTTAACTTTGACTTAAACAAGTAAAAAAGCATACAACTACAAATATACACTTTAAAAGTTCACCTAAACACTTATAAACTTTTCATTTTCCATCTCAAATAAAAAATCAAACTCCGTCTATATCACCGCCATCATCCTTGTCGTTGCATCTCCACCATCGATTTCTTCGCGACGTCACCATCACCGATGTCACACCGCCACTATTGCCGACGTTGCTTCACCACCATTGCTGACGTTGCACCGTCACCATCACCGTCTTCGCCTCTGATTCAGAATATCAGGTTAATATCTGTTTATACAGTAACATTAATTTTGACCTAATTTTGTGAAATCAATGTATTAAGAGCTAATTTTAGGGTTTATAAAGTGATTATGCTATTGTTAGTACTTAATATGTTGCTGTTAATATGAGTTCAGGTCAATTTCATAATTAGACAGTAATTATAACATTGATTGGAATAATTAATTCATGGCTTTTTGAAATTCATTTGGCTTTGTATGGAGTATTTCGTTGCTATGTCTTATACTGTTATATGAATGATATTGTGTTTGTTTAGAAGATGCACAGAAAGCTTGACGTTGAGAAATAGGCTCTTGAGGAACATGAGCATTCGCATAATGGAAGTAAAATTTTGTAATATTATAGAATAATCCAAACTTACAAGCGAAGTACACAAAATTAATGTAGAAGTACACAAAAACCGAGTCTCCAAACCAAGCAACTTGAACCAACGAACAACACTTAAAAGCCTATCAGCAGCATTAAAGTTCCTTTAGCAGCACTAAAAACCTCAAACAGCAGTAACAATGAGTTAGCAGCTTTAAAAATAATGCAGCAGCACTAACTGAAAACATCAAGCGATATTAATCTTGATTCAAGCAGCACTAAGTAGAACACAACAGTAGAAACTATAACGACCACCACTCTCTACCACCACACAACCATCACCACCACCCTTAATCTTCATCTTCTCCGGTGCCCTAATCGCCTTGAAGAAATTTAACTCAGAACGAGACAACAAGGCTTATACTGGAAGGAAGTGTATGGTGTTGAGAATTTTTAAAGTCTAAACGGATAGCGTTATTCTCCGTCCTTTCATGAAAAACTTTATTATCAATTTATATGCCTTGAACTATCATTTTCAGTCTAAGAGCAACTAACATCATACTATAGAGAAGACAACAAATAAATTTTTCAAAGTAATATTTTTCCCATTTCTCAACTTGTTTGATCGAATTTGATTTTTGGTCGAGCATAGAGTTAAGAGTTTGAGGATCGTAATGACGCTGCATGATGCAGGGGCTAACATTTGTGGGGCTATTGACTGTAGACTGATCCATCAACTGCTTGACAAACCCTTATGAAGTGCAAGCCATGGTCTCTGAACAAATTTCTATAGCGTTCTCAGGGACGGTAGGCTTGTATTTCATGAGTTTCAAATAGGCGGTTAAAAGATGAAACATGTAGTCGTATACATTATCAGGCCATCTTTACATCTTCTTGAATAAACCTACTTGCTGCTTTTCTGATTTGTTGCACCTGTTACTGAAATACAAACATGAGTTGTTTGCATGAGTCTATCTAGGAACCTATTAGTTTGTCCATTTTACTTTTCTATTTTGTGGGTTCTAATCAAAATGTACTTATAGGTGTCATTTGGAAGTGGAAAACAATNATCAGGCCATCTTTACATCTTCTTGAATAAACCTACTTGCTGCTTTTCTGATTTGTTGCACCTGTTACTGAAATACAAACATGAGTTGTTTGCATGAGTCTATCTAGGAACCTATTAGTTTGTCCATTTTACTTTTCTATTTTGTGGGTTCTAATCAAAATGTACTTATAGGTGTCATTTGGAAGTGGAAAACAATGTTCACTTGCCTTTAACATATCTTAATTCTTACTCACTGACCGCCATTCTAGAGGTGTTGTTGACCTGATTACGCTGATTACGTATGAAATGTTCAAATCTACTTAAATGTCTCATCGCCAATGGTTTGAGCAGTAAAATGTAAGAAAACTTAGAAAGCTGATAAAAAAAGAATGCGCTTGATGGGTCAAATGAGGTGGACTTTGGCCAAAGGGAAACCATTTTATCAAGTCCATGGTTAAAAGTTCTGGACCAATTTTTGGTCAGTGGGTTCCTTGAATCGTACAAACTTTACTGGTTTTGGTCTAAACTCATTTTGACTCATTTACCCAACCCACCTGATATCCCCCATTTGACCACAAGTGAATCATCTGGTGATAAGCAATACCTAAAACACAGATTGGTTATCAAGCTATATGCGATCGCTGCAGTATCTCTTTCTAAAAACATTTAACCAACTGACATACTGATATCTATTTGGACCAATGGTACCTTTGGTTATGTTTCTTTAATAGACGAGTTTATCTACCGAAAACATGCCCCGGATGGATTCTTATTAATGTTCATTAAAATCACCAAAAAAAGTTATAATCTTCACTCCCATAGACTCATATAGGTTTATAATTCAATCAAAAAAAGGGAGACAAACTTATAATATAAAACTTTTATTAAAACTGAAGGGAAAATTGCATTAAACATATAAGATGACCACATCATTTAGGTAGATTCTAATATCAGTTCATTATAACTATAACATATTTCCTAAACGAAAATGTTAAATCTTCTCCTTCCCTTTCACACTGAAATTTTTTGCATCTATCGATTCATCAATCAGCTTAAGCTGATTATCAAGAGCACCACATAAATCGTTCAGCTCCTCGGCGTTGAGCCCTTTAACAGCATTGATATCATTCAAACAAATTTCCATCGACAATTTTGAATTCTTTTCCTTCTGTTTCTTCAACTGCTTTATAGCTTTCGCTATGCTTTTCTGAAGAATAGCCTTCCGGTCAAGCTCAGGGTATGGACTCACCATCTTTGCTTCATCAAACTTTTCAATGACGCGTAGCGCTTCAGAATGAGATGGCCAAACCTCAACCGGAGCATCAGGTGAATCATACATGACAAGACACGCATCAATATCAGACAATATTTTTGGCTCGTTCATTTTTTTGATCAAGCCTGCTTTCCTTTTTTTCAAGCATACCTTCCTTGCTCGTGAATCAACCCAAAATTGGTACTTCACGGCTGGATGAGTCATTGTGTTTGGTGAATGAAAGAAACTTTTGTCAGTGGAAGAAACATAAACACCAATGGCTATATACACATACAAGGCATATCTGATATTATTTGTATGTGTATATATAGCCATTGGTGTTTATGTTTCTTGCACTCACAAAAGTTTCTTTTCATTCACCAAACTCAATGACTCGTCCAGCCGTGAAGTACCAATTTTTGGTTGATTCACGAGCAAGGAAGGTATGCTTGAAAAAAGGAAAGCAGACTTGATCAAAAAAATGAACGAGCTGAAAATATTATGTGATATTGATGCGTGTCTTGTCATGTATGATTCACCTGATGCTCCGGCTGAGGTTTGGCCATCTCATTCTGAAGCGCTGCGCATCATTGAAAAGTTTGATAAAGCAAAGATGGTGAGTCCATACCCTGAGCTTGACCGGAAGGCTATTCTTCAGAAAAGCATAGCAAAAGCTGTAAAGCAGTTGAAGAAACAGAAGGAAAAGAATTCGAAACTGTTGATGGAAATTTGTTTGAATGATATCAATGTTGTTAAAGGGCTCAATGCCGAGGAGCTGAACGGTTTATGTGGTGCTCTTGATAATCAGCTTAAGCTGATTGATAAATCGATCGATGCAAAAACTTTTAGTGTGAAAGGGAAGGAGAATATTTAACATTTTCGTTTAGAAAATATGTTATTAGTCAATATGAACTAATATTAGAATCTACCTAAATGATGTGGTCATCTTATATGTTTAATGCAATTTTCCCTTCAGTTTTAATAAAAGTTTTATATTATAAGTTTGTCACCCTTTTTTAAATTGAATTATAAAGCTATGAGTCTACGGGTGTGAAGATTATAACTTTTTTTGGTGATTTTAATGAACATTAATAAGAATCCATCCAGGACAAGTTTTCGGTAGATAAACTCGTCTATTAAGAAACATATCCAAAGGTACCGTTGGTCCAAATAGATATCAGTATGTCCGTTATTTAAATGTTTTTAGAAAGAGATACCGCAGTGACCACATATAGCTTGATAACCAATCTGTGTTTTAGCTATTGCTTATCACCAGATGATTCACTTGTGGTCAAATGGGGAATATCAGGTGGATTGGGTAAATGAGATAAAATGAGTTTAGACCAAAACCAGTAAAGTTTGTACGATTCAAGGAACCCACTGATGAAAAACGCTTTTGGTCCGGAACTTTTAAGTTTTAACCATGGACTTGATAAAATGGTTTCCCTTTGGCCAAAGACCACCTCATTTGACCCAGCAGGCACATTTTTTATCAGCTTTCTAAGTTTTCTTACATTTTACTGCTCAAACCATTGGCGGTGACACATCTAAGTAGATTTGAACATTTCATATGTAATCAGTGTAATCAGGTCAACAACACTTCTAGAATGGCGGTCAGTGTGAGTGAAAATTAAGATATGTTAAATGCACATGAACACTGTTTTCCACTTCCAAATGACACATGAAACCTAATTAGCATTTTTGATTGGAAACTAAGAAATAGAAAGTAAATGGAAAAACTAAGTAGGTTCTAGATAGACTCATGCAAACAACTCATGTTTATTCAAGAAAATATAAAGATGGATAATGTATATATAAACAGTCTTTAACCGTATTTGAACTCCCATGAAATACAAGCCTACTGTACCTGAGAACGCTAACAGACTTTGTTCAGAGACCATGCCTTGCACTGTCAGAAGGGGTTTGTAAGCAGTTGATGGATTCAGTCCTATCTATCAATGTCCTGCAAATGTAAGCCCCGTACAATCAATGCAGCCTCCCCTTA
>LBNU01007385.1:0-13336 GCA_014162995.1 Artemisia annua
TACCTAAAAAAAAAAAAAAAACATTTTACATTAGTTTACTTATGACAAAATCTCAATGATTTCACATTAAGACTTATAATGTTGTTTTATACTGGGAAGCTCAGACTCGGCTAACATCCCTGGCGTACCGGTGTCGACCCGGTGCGACGCGGGTACCGGTGCGGAATCCGGACGGGACGCGGGGAGGAGAAAGTGGACGCGGCTGTTCCCCGAAGATGAAGATGAAGAGATGCATTTTCGGTGCTATGATATTTTACCTTGGATCCATTTTCGGTGTTATGATTTTCGTGGTGATAGGTTTTTTCCGGTGGATGTGTTTGAAGGATGAAAAAGGTGAAGTGGCTGCAAGAGAAGAGAGATAGGGAGAAGAGAGATAGGAGATGTACATATTACCCTAAAACCTAAAAAAGCGTGCCTTTTGTTCTTTTTTATTGGGCTCATCTTTTGTTTTTTTATTGGGCCAATTAATATTATTCAATTTGACCCAACAATATTGTCATGCTTTACTCAAAAGTCTCAAATATATCACTAAATGTATACACAATGTAAATTTTGCAACATTTGTATAAAATATATATTTAAAATATTTTTTTTTATAACATATAATTATGAATGATAATACCCCGTGTCCCCGAGTCCATATTCAAAATTTGGACTCTTTCAAAACGAGTCCACGAATCCTTGAAATCATATCTTGAAAGGTCCGACCCTTGGACACGTACCCGAGTCCGATACCCGTACCCGAGTCCGAGCATCCTAGGTTTTATATTAGCATTCATAACTGGTTTTAAGATTTCATCTTTGAACACCAACAGAAACAAGCGGCCTTTATGTGTGATAAGGAGTACTCAAAACATATATACTACAGAAAAGAGCACACAAAATTATAGAAAATACCTGCTCCAGACTAATGTAAAGCTTTGGACCCATTAAACTAAACTGAAGTGAAGGACAAACGGGTTCCTTTCTTTGAATTATACTTTGTTCTGGAGCCCAGACTCGAGAAATTTGGAACTCCAAAAAATATTGTAAATCCTCTATGGGTGGCTTGTCTGGAAAAAAAGAAAGAAGAGAAGCAAATATTTCAGAATGCCAAGACTATAACTGTTAAGGTCTCTCTATAGGAATCTCTACTTTTTCTACTAATGAGAAAATAAATAAATATGAGGTAAGGTCTTACATTCCAAGTATAAGTCAATGGCTTTGGTCAAGTGCTTTATTCCAGGTACATCATTATCAAGTAATGAAACAATGGGAGTAAAGGTCATGTTAATGACATCTGGTGCCATTTCAACAGTCTCTGACCATTTTGTATGACTTTGTTCAAGATCGTCCCCTCCTCTTCTTCTAAATATAACAGTTACATCCTGCAGTTCATCAATTAGAAAACAATCCAAGGAAAATGACCTTTTTGCCACCAAAGAGGAGTAAAAAAAATATGCAACAACACGTTTGATACAATCTGAAATTTTGATCATCAAATATCACAATATTATATCATCAGCTTGAAATCACACATCCAAACAGCCTTGTATAACTTAGTTTATGAGACATATTTCGTAGTATTGGGTTAAGGAAAAAGCTAAACTAACCTTGTCTTTGTACTTCAAGGGTCCTGAACTTGATTGGCTTTTTGAATCAACAAATCTATGTTCTCCAATGTCCTTCACATAATTATCAATATCTGATAATGATAAAGGAGATGACTGATGCTGCTTTATATAGACTACGTCTCTCCCTCCAACTGTTGCAGATGTGACTATATGGGTGCCGTAATTCTCAATAAAACTGAAAAAGAAGACAGTTTTTAGTTAAAAATTTAAGTGACTTGGATCATAAATTCATAAGATTGGAGAAATATGACTATACTCGTCTATAAAATTATTTTTCAGCTTCTAACACCTTCAAATGTTTAAAAACTTGAGACTGAAGCTGTGGTGTATGTGTATCAAGTGTATAACAAAAATTGTTAGGATTTAAATTATGTATTTATATATGTGTTAGACCAAATTGCTAACTGGAAAGAGGAAATAGGAACTTGAGAATTTTTTAACAGTGTTTTATACATCAATTACTATACTTGTTTGCAATTTGTAGGATTCTTAGTAGAGGTGTCAATTTCCACTCATATATGTGATCATGGGTTATTTTGGGTTGTATTTTACTTATTAATACATTAGTTACAGAAGGTTTAGAATGTGCACTTAAGAGTTCACAACCTTCTAGATTGCTGTATTTAGAATTTTTTTATTTTTTTTCTAAAAAGTGATCTTATCTCAATAGTAAATAATGCAAATAATTTACAATCTATCAACATGTCATTGTTTATTAATAAGGATTCATAGCCCAAACTGATTTGACCCGTTTCACCCGCCATACAGTTTTTATATTCTTAACCCAGCCCATTTTGACCCGTTGCCCAACCTGTATGCCCTGCTCATTTTGTCACATATACTTCCCAGGCTTAATTTTTCCGTGTCATCAAATGCTTCATTTACTGGATTTCAGTTCCCCCATTATCCCATTTTTGGCAGTAGATAATGTCTAGAATCATAACTATTGCAAAAAAAAAAGAAAAAGAAGAGACATGTTCTACTCTTAGATTAATAGTACAAGTTCTCCTATATAGTGGTTGTTGTAAAGTTTACGAGAGCTAACAGTTTTTAGTATATTTTTTTTCAACTCTTCATTGAATCTGCTGTTAATAGATAACCCATTTAACTTACATGATGTTGGTATATTATCTCTAATGCAACTGATAAATTCAAAAAATATAAATGAAAAGGAAATGGTCAAAGTCACTAAAATTCGTTATTGATTCATAAAACCTCCTATATCGTTTCATTCCAAACTATTAAATTATTATTGAAATAGTATGTCATATTTACAACACTTCACATATCTTAAAGAGCTTATAAATTCAGACTGCATATGGGCCCACCCATAACAAAAATTACCCATTACGACCTGTTACCCAACCTGCCATTCTGCTACCTCTTCTAAGTGTTTGGTGTTGGTGTGGATGGATGTGGTATAAACGAGTGGAAACAATCAACAAAATAGAACATGAGGCAGAATGAAATACCTTGCTAAAGATGCAGGATCCCAAGAATATGGAACAGCATGTTTGACTTCTTCAAGCAGAACTAAATCTGAATTTTCTAACCGAACCTCATATAAAGGAACTACGTATCCAATCATTGCAAGGGATTTTGTTGATGATGCGTCAACTTGCCTTGATCCGGTAAAATTGAACATGGCATTAAAGCTTCCAAGTGGAACATCCCCAATCAGATTTGATTTCATATTGAAGTACCTTGCCATCTGATGTTACATTTAAAACACAATTCATCATTTAAAGAAAATTGTTTTTTAAAGAGGATTGCTCTTTTACTAGAATAGACAAACCAGAAATTCGCAATATAAACACAATACTTTAACAATGAATAGGCCAAAAATCTAGCATTATCTAACAGTGCTTGTGTAATTCAGTGTTACACTTTCCCAATAGTGTAAGTGTTGCTAATAACCATTTTTCATTTAGAGTTATATAAAAGAAACTGTCACTTTGAGATACACAGTTATTGGATTTTATGTTGCCTATCATATCGAGTCTTTAATATAGTCATCAATAATAACACTTAAAACTGTTCAAGTGGAACTCTCTCATGGCATGGGAGGGCAGGACACGGCACCCACAAAAATGCGGGTTGCTAGTGTAAGTTTTTCAATCTTCTAGAAGGATATAAATATTACAGAATTAACAATTCTGGACCTGCCATTGAATATATACAAGTTCCACCACGCCAACACAATTATGAGGTATGGCATATGGCTTAAGATGTCCCTTTTTTAAGTTGAGATTCTTTAATAAACATTTTCATTAATTTGTTAGGATACCAGATTGTAATTGAAGTATAAACTAACTTATGGGTTATAATCTGGAAGATGCAATAGCATAATGACACGACATATATTCGTATGGAATTAAAATCACAATATTTATACATTTACCGGGGAAACCCTTTACCCAAAAAAAAAATCACAACATGTTCCATACTTGTAAAATCAACTTTTATGAGACTGTGAGGACAAGATAAGCGTGTGACGTATAATATACAGTACTACAAAATCCTTTTTAAAATATTACCCAAATATGACGTGATCAAGTATAATTCAGAAAAAGAAGGTCAACGCAACAGTTACTTATGTTTCTTTTCAAAAATTTCAAATTGGCAAGAAACTACCAGGTTCATACTGCTTACAAGTGTGTGCATACAAACTTGTATATTTAAGTTCACTCATTTAAGCACACAAACTTGTGTTGACGTGATGGTATAGCTAAAACTATTTAAGTGTGTGCGTACAAACTTGTATCTCAAGTTCACTCATGTAATCAAAAAAACCATTTGCAACTATTATAAAACAATGATGAAGACCCCTCACACCCCTTTCAAAACCATAAAAAATGTAATGAGGCCTCCTTTTTAACTCTAACAAGTCTTTTCAACCTCTGCTGTATATAATTGTCCCACGTTGTAAGGTATGTTAATGCATATGCGTTTTAATAGTGGCAGGATATCTACTTTACACTCTCTACATTATGACATACTAGCTAAATTTGTGCCAGATAACTCATACAAGGCAAACGTTAATGCACAAGACCCTAATGTCAAAAAAAAAATATTAATACTATACATGCACACACGTGAATGATTTAGTCGATTAATTGCCATGCATCATGCATCATGCTAATCAATTCAAATGGCATAGATATACTTGGCAGAAAAAGAATGTCTTTGTTAGCAATGCTCCTCTAGCCTTTAACAGTCAGGGTGGATCAATATACGATGTACATGGACAATGAATGTATATACTTGCTTATAATCCTAAACTGGGAAAAAATTTACGAGAAGTCAATAAACTCACAGCAAATGTATGTAAGCACTTGTAATTTAGCAAGTCATAACAGTGATGCAAATCTAATGCTCATTATTATGAAAGCTTACCGAGTTAAGCGACATGAACATATAATTCATTTACAAGATCTACAAAGCGTGTCAAATTCACTTAAAGCGACAAACCATCTTATACGGACTAAAATCTAAACTGTAAGAAAAGGGTAAGGATGACAATTCTCCATTTCACAAGATTATAAATGAAAATTCCCAACTTAATAACATAAATAAATAAATATTCCACAAAAAAAGGTGTAGATCGGCGGGAACACCCTGACAGTAAGGGAAATTCCAATAATTAAGAAATGAATAGACAGACCTCATGAAAGGTGGAAACAGGAGTAGCTTCAGTGTCCCTTTGACCTTTAGAAAAGTCAACATCGACAGAAACATTAGGAATTTCGACACCAGGATGATCTGAGAAAACAAGATTTCTGGTATGTAGATGATCCAAATGAATCAAAGGAGACCCAGATGCACCTTTGCAATACAAAAGCCTTATATCAGATGTAACATCAAATCCTCTACCAAGTGCTTGGATTGAGTTTATTAAAGTTGTTGTCAAAGCTTCATTTTTTGATGATGTTTCTTCCATATAATTATTATTATGATCTTTCATTCAAAAAAAGATCAAAATTTTTCTATTCAACAACTGCAAATGAAGAAGAAGAAGAATATATGGTTGGTTTGAAAATATGAGTGTGTCTGTGTTTGGACTTTGACTGTGTTTGGTATTATAAATGTTTGTCTTGTCTTTCAACTCAAACGCGTTTTTTTTTTTTTTACTCTATTATTCTCTTTCAAAGTACTCGCGTATTGCGGCGGTGAGTACCCTGTAATTGATATTGTCGGCGAATAATTGTTTTTTTACTTTTTTATTTACGGTGATAATATGTTTAAATTTGGCAAAAATCTTTTGCAATAATGATAAACTATTGAAATTGTGAGACCGTTGATAATATCTTATCTAAGACCACTTTTAGTAATATAATGATTTAAGAAGAATATTAATTGTATATGTTGCATTGATGTATTTGTGCTTTAAATAATGTATTAATTGTATACCCACGCATTGCGGCGGCGGGTACCCTGTAATTGATATTGTCGGCGAATAATTATTTTTTTACTTTTTTATTTACGGTGATAATATGTTTAATTTGGCAAAAATCTTTTGCAATAATGATAAACTATTGAAATTGTGAGACCGTTGATAATATCTTATCTAAGACCACTTTTAGTAATATAATGATTTAAGAAGAATATTAATTGTATATGTTGCATTGATGTATTTGTGCTTTAAATAATTGTAAATATTGTTTTTTTTACTTGTAACACATAAAAAGTATTTATGAAAATCTTAAAATTGATCAGGGGAATGTGCTAAAATGTATTATAGATTTATAGGTCGTATATATGTGTTATGAAGCCTAGTAAGATGAATTATTGGGTGTAAGTCCCCTAGTCGTGAACACAACTCTTTGTTAAAGTATTATCTCATCGTTGATCTTGAAAAAATCATAGGTCTTTATACAAAGCTCCAAATCATTGTGTGCATTTTATCCTGGTCTATCCTATCCATGGAAAAGAACCGAAATATCTTTCTTCCTTTAGCGAAAAATAATATCTCATGTCATGAAAAAGAAAATGACAATATTGGAAGGTGACACTAAAGTTTTAAAAAAAAAATGACATAGGTTTAAAATAAAGTCTTAATGGGTCGTTGACTCAAAGAAGGCCCGAACAACATGCATCTATTTTACTAATTCTAGGTTTTGAGAGCCATTACAAACCATTTTCCTCTGCTTCTATTCACGCATCACCCTCTTGCAACATCTCATTCATTTCACAATCTTTTACTTTCATTAATTTGTTCAAACAATCTGTATTTAAAAATTTTAGATCTACATCTTTGTTTTTTTTATATATAGCTTTCGCTATAAGGGAGAACATACCAGCTCGAGACTAATTGTTGTTGAAGGTAGCAAAATAAAAAGTTCAGAACGATTATTTATTTAATTTTTTTTAAGTACGTTTAAGTGAGGTGACGATAAAATTCAGTGGTCTCTCTATCCATTGATAAATTTTAATTGATGTTAATACTGAATCCCGACAGGTTTCAATCACTTATAATTGTTTATATTTTCCTTATTAAAATGTTTTTTTTATTCTTATTAAGTGCTTGGGTTATGATTGGTTTGTACCATGTGCTAATATAATTGTATTTTTGAGTGAAGAGGTCATTTATTAGCATATTAATTGTATGTGTTAATAAATTTTTAAGTGCTTGGCTTAGTAGCTTGATTAGATTGTATATTATGATTAAATGGTTTTATTTTTTGATGTAGAGGTGAATTAATTATTGTATTAATTGTATGTTTTGAATATTGGTCTTTTAGTTGTATTTGTGCTTCAAATAGTTGTAAATTATGTTTTTTAACTTGTATTTACTTAAAAATCTATTTTAGAAAATCTTAAAAAAATTAATAGGAAGGAAGTGTCAACATGTATTATAAGTAGTATAGATATATAAAATAAATTAAAAAAAATCGATTAACAAAATTATCGTAGCAGCTTTTTTTGTGTCGTTAGTTGACAAAGATCCAATTGGTTGATAGTATGCCCATGAGTGATGAGGATGAGATTGTGTTTGACCCTAATAAAAGAGATTACCCTATCCATGATCCAAACACACACTGGAAGTTAAAAAAAACCTAGATTAGGTGAATTGTATGCAGACTTAGATCAAGTTAAAGATTGTCTTACTTTTTACTCTGTTGCCAATGGATACCAGCTTTGGTATGAAAAAAGTGATAGTAAAAAGTTGTTGGTTAGGTGTGGGTTTGATGAAAAAAACAGAAGAAAGAAAAAACTTCCTAGAGTTCCCAATAAGCCTTGTTGTCCTTTTAGGTTAAGAGCTGTAAAGATGCATGATGGCAAGTCTTGGCATATAAGAACTCTAGTTAATGAGCACACTTGCAGTAGACAGTGTAACCTTGGTTATTTAGTGACTTCAAAATGGATTGCAAGAAAATTTGTAGACAAAATCAGAATGTATCCTGATATGAAAGTGGTTGACCTGCAAGAAATGGTAATGAAAAAATATAGGGTTAAGACATCACATAATCAGTGTAGTAGAGCAAGAAGGATTGCAATATATAGTCTTAAGTAGAATGTTGGAGATCAGTATGACAGGTTGATTGATTATGCTGGTGAACTTAGACAAACCAACCCTGATACCACAGTGCAGTTACGCATTGATCCTTTAATGGATGGTACACACATGTTCAACAGTTTCTATATTTGTTTTCATAATTTGAAAGATGGTTGGAAATCAGGATGTAGAAAGGTTATAGGTATGGATGGGTGTTTTTTGAAAGGGGTGTGCCAAGGTCAACTGTTTTCAGCTATTGGGAGGGATGGAAACAATCAAATATACCCAATTGCATGGGCTGTTGTACAAGTTGAGAATACAGACACTTGGGAATGGTTTATTAAGTTGTTATCAAAAGATCTTGAATTAGGATATGGGAAAGGGGTCACATTTATATCTGATGGACACAAAGGACTTTACCATGCTGTTAAGAGAGTGGTCCCATTAATAGAACATAGGTTATGTGTTAGGCACATTTATGCCAATTTTTCAAAGGTCTACCCTGGTGTTCTATTTAGACAACTCTTTTGGCAAGCATCAAAGTGTGCTAATTGATGCGTGGTTTTGTGACCTTACAACAGGTTTTACCTCTCGAGGGATCTCAAGAGGCTTACAACCCCACCAGGCAGTGTACCTGACCGATGTAGTATAGGATAGTGGTAAGTACGGGGGATTGATCGTTCTCTCACAGGGAATAGTGTTCGTTAGGATAGAAAAGCTAATCTAATAGGTCTAAAGGTGGAAGGAAGATTCTTTTTGTATTTTTTATATTTTTATGAAAGCAGGTAAAATCTCGGTTTTTAGAGGAAGGGCGGAATTAGTTGCTAGTCAACTAACCCAAGGTAACTACTATTGCAAAAGAAAATAAATATACTAAAACTATTTGGTTGTGAAAATAGTATGGAGAAAGTGTGTTTACTTAGATTTCATTACTCCCTAACTACCTTTTACCGGTTAATTGATATGTGTGTTACTTGTGTAGATGAAGGGTGTATTCCTAATAACTCATGGAGTGGCATACATATCTCTCCAATTCTATGAGCTCTTATCTCGCCCTATGCCATGCACGGCACAACCATAGGGGTTGTAAATAGTGGCTCATGCGTTAAATATTACCTTAATAGCCTAGTATGCCTCGACTACATGTTTCCCAAGACGTTCAAGCACGTTACCATAAAGGAGGTTGGCCAGTTTTCTTGAGCCTAACATCGATGAAACAATCATCCCAACAAACAACAACACATACCAATTAACCACTAATTAATAGTTAGGTTTCAGTAGATCTAAGCAAACACTAGAGAATTTAGCTACACATGTTAATTGAAAGACAAGCAAGATAGATAGTTAACCAACACATAGACATGATGATTAAATTAAAGTGAAGACTTATCTTTAATTAAACACGAGGGTTCCAAGGGTTGGAAACCCTAAAAGTGACTGAAAATTCGTCTTAGGGTTTTGCCCTAAAAGTTCTCCACAAGGTTCCACACTTACTGAATGTAAAATAGAAAACTATATATAGATTTTACACTCTGACGGCGTCAGGTTATGGGTTCTGACGCCGTCAGCTCGCCGCCATTAGGTTTCTCGGATGGCCTAGATCTGCTTCTGACGCCGTCACTCTTTATTGCCTTCTGGGCCGTCACTCTTTAAATTAACTCCTGACGGCCTACAACTTCTAACACCTGACGGCGTCAGGTGTTAAATCTCAAAATCTTTCTGGCCCGTCATTTGATAATTGATTTCCACTCTTTTGTCATCCTTGCTGACGGCGTCACCTTGTGACTTCTGACACCGTCAGGTTGTAATTTCTTGCTTCTTTGAGACTTTGTCGTTTTCTTCACTTTTATGCTCCAAAAACGTCCGAATATGCATGTTTTCCAGAATTCCTCTCAAAAGTACCTAAAATGACAAAAGGAACGATTTAGGGCAATATTTGATCACATTTATACGAATTAGGGCTTAAATGACCCCCTAAAAGCGTAACACTTTTCGTCTCATCAAATACCCTTACACTTGGGATTTGCTTGTCCTCAAGCAAATGAGCTTTTATTCCAATCAAAATATGAGTTAGGGGTCATTTAACACGAATATAAAAGTAATTACAACAAATAGTTATTAGACCCTAATCATAACAAGCACGGAAATCATACACTAGCACCTCACAAATAGTGTTTGGATTCTCACATCTCTCAAATGTCATAAAGTTTATATCTCATAAATGGAAACGGAAAATAACACTCACTACCTGTCATAGCAAATAGATTACCATAGGCTTGGGAAAGGATCAATTACTCCTCCACTAGGCGTAAGCACCTAAGATAAACTATCAAAGAGGGCTTTATAAAGGGTTGTAACGTAAGGTGTAGGGATATGATAACACGGTTTGGTTGGAATAAAGGGTATTTTAGTGGTGGCGAGTTAATTATCATGATCAAATACATGCACTCTACATCGTTGCTTAAGTCAAGACTCGACTCAATCTTAGTCTAAAAATGAAATAACAAAAACTAAAAAGGAACATAAAAGGAAACGGGATGGTAGTCCGTATGTTTTTCTTCTTTCTTTTTCATATTTTTTTGTATTTTTCTTGATTTTTCGATTTTTTTTTCATACACTCTTGCCCTACCATCCAAAATAATACATCATAGGGGATTTGCATTCCCCTTACACTTGAATCTTTACATAACTTTACAATCACTATTCTAATGACTCGAATTAAGATAATCGAAAAACTTGGAGTACTTTTAAAATATTTAGCACATATGGGGGTAATAATGTTGTTCTTCCCCATTACTTCATTACACTAGTACTTTACCCATGAGTCCCAATCGTCCCAAAACAATATGTACAAGGATATGACTTAACTTAGCAACCATGTAATTGACCGGATAATTAACTAAGGGTTTAACAAATGTTTTCACAATAATGCACCAAAGGTGGGTGCATACAAGGTAGGCTAAGGCGATTTGGGTGTACATTTAGTGGGGTGTAAACAAATTCTCACTTTGAGTAAGATGCTCAAAGGTCGAAACGAAAGGATAGGCTCGGAGGGGTGTACTAGGGGTATCGTGTACCAAAAATGGATACAACGCAAAGGGTGTGGGAGAATTACTTGACCAATGAAGTCAATGTAATTATAACAAATATACGGGTGTAAAACAATGGGTTAATCCTAATGCCTCTTATCATGTAGTAAATCTTAACTACACGAATGTAGTCTCACTTGTGGATTTGAGATGGTCCTAACGCAAGTTCTAGAATCTAAATACTACCGGTACTCACATCATAGCACCAAAGATGGATGCTTTTCCTACCAATTCTAGGGGCGAACCTCACATATTTGGGGTGGAAAATTTTTTAGTGGTACGGTTTTGTGCTAGTCATACAATTTCCTATCCATGAGACGCTCATTAAGATCAAGGTTTCACTTCTAAATGTTGTAAAAAATTTTAAATTGGCGCTAAAATTGCCCTAACAAACATTTCTCTTGGTTTTATTACAAATTTACTATCAAACAAAGCAAAACATCAAGCATAAGTATATTCTCAACGGTGCTTTCATTTACCCCCCTTACACTTAAACCGAACATTGTCCCCAATGTTCAAATAAAAGACGTAAAAGTAAATAAGATGAAAGAATGAAATCAAATACTCCCCTGAATCGTTTGTTGTGGATAGTGATGTAACATGGTTAGATCTTCTTCCAAGATAGACGAACGTTCAAAGCTTCCCTTCCGAAATAATAAACGTCTTCTTGTCCAAAATAACCTGTTAACCTGAAAAAGATAAAGGCCAACCTCGCGTAAAATCGGCGGTAAAATCTACATAATAAGATATAATGCTTGTGGAATGAATATTTTGCAGAATTCCTGGAGATTATAAGTTAAAGAATTGACAAAACTTTTTAGGTTTCCGGAAAAATACAAAACTTTCAAAAATTGCAGAAAATTATAACCTGACGCCGTCAGGTGTTAACCCTGACGCCGTCAGAAAGTTCTGACAGAATTCTCATGTTAAGTTTCCGGGAAAAATTCTGGAAAAACTAGATCTTACTTCCTGGAATTCCTGCAAAAATTCATTATGACTCGATACAAGCATTTGACTCAAACAAATACTAATATGTATGTTAATTTCATTGTTATGATTCATGTTCATTCGTTCTTTATAAACCGATTTAGATTTCCCTTACACTTAGCTTTTGCAAAATACCTTTATATGTAGTTAAGACGAAGTTAAAAGCAAAATAAAGCATTTCACAATTTAGTTTGAACCATGAATCAATAACAAGAAATATAACTTACATACGGAAACAAATAAAATCAAATAAACAAACAAAACACACAAAGCATGGGTTGCCTCCCAAGAAGCGCTTTTCTTTATTTACGAGTCTTGTAGCTAGACTCGAAGTCACGGGTTCTACGTTTTACCGTTTCGCCTCTCCATTGCCTCTCTAATCCTCCTAACAATCTCCACGTCAATTTTATATTTAGGTCCTAGGCTTAATCAATCTTTATAATAGAGGCTTCTCTTATCCCAAACATAGTTCATGCCTTTTTCCTTATCCTCATCATTGATGTCCTCAACCGCACCAATGTAATCTTTGTCTAACCGAGGCACAAACCGGAATTCTTTTGCTTTATAGGGCATCCTACAAGTGATTCTATCAATGTTATTAGAAAACTGAACCGTGCCTTCTAAACGATTATACTTCAAATTAGACACCTCAACAAACGGTTTTCCTAACACAACGTGAGATAAGCGGCTGTCAATAACACTTGCTAAATCTTCAAGGACCATGAAATCAGTGACAAAGGTGAAATTTCCGACAAGGACATGAATACCCCTAATCCTTCCAACGAAGTTACAAACTCCACCGGGATACTTTGGGTCTTTCCTAGGTTCAAGAGGTTTGTTCATGATGTGGCTATAAAGGCTTGAGGACATTGCGTTGATTGGGGATTCACAGTCAATGTAAGCATGCTCAACATATTGGTACCCAATCATACATGGTATCTTCACATTCCCACCCCTCTTAATTTTTGGGTCGATTCTAACAAAGGGTGGTCTAGGGTTATCAACTAGGTTGTTATAGTAGGCAATCTCTTCCTTAGTGGGGTATAGATTGTAATGATCATCCAACCTAGGATCTATCTCTTCTTCATATAGTTTCTCAACCAACTCATCAACCGTAAGATTATTATCTTCTAAGTAATTATCTGAGTACA
>LBNU01007385.1:29636-42509 GCA_014162995.1 Artemisia annua
GCAGTTATTTTTTCTATTTTTAATTGGGTGGTTGGGACAAAGTTACTTGTTACCTTTGTAAACCCATTCCTAAGTTTAATCTATATACCTTACTTTTTAATTGTGTGGTTAGGACAAGTTACAAGATCTGCATATGCGTTGTTATTCCTTATCATATTTGTGCAGATAGTTTAACCAGTTGGTGGGCATCAAGCGACTCAAAACCACGCTGTGCAGATAGTTGAGTCAGTGGCCGAATCAAGCCGACTCAAAACCACTAACCAGCAGATATGAATTGAGTGGCGAATCAAGCCGGACTCAAAACCACCAAAACAGTAGATACGTTGAACCAGGGCGCATCAAGCGACTCAAAACCACCGAAGCAGATAGTTTGAATACAGCTGGCGCAATCAAGCCCGACTCAAAGCTAGATGCCACCTGACAGAAGACAATTCCTCAAATGTCAAGAAATTAGATGCCACCCGCTCAAACAATATATATAACCACCATACTTTTTAGTGAGGACGGTTTTCTAGCAATCTAATCAAGAACTTTTTGTTATGCCCCTCATCTTAGTTCTGCTTATTGTTTGAGCTTTGACATGTTTCTAGTTCTGCTTTCTCATCCTGATGCTGGTATTGTTTATATGCCAGCAGCCTACATTCTTTTTCAAGGCTCTTATATCCAGATGATGAGGGATTAGATCAATGGGGATAAAACTTGTAAGTTTAACTGCCAAATTTTATTATTGATGTTCATTTTTTTGGATTAACAAGTCTTCATGATGTTTGGTTTGAATTACTGCCTCGCCGTCATGTTCCCTGGTTAATACTACTTAGATGATTTGGTGCTGCTCATGAAACTTCAAAGAAAATGCTGCCAAAGTATACTGCTGCTATACAACAGTTACTTACCTGCTAGTGATAGTTGTTACTGCTCAGGAGATTAAAGATCGCTCGAAGTTGCTACGCTAGTTGCTTATGGGAAAAGATTATAGGATACTAGGAAACTATTGTAACCCGACAAGACTCCTTGGTGTATTGAAAGGATGTCCATTTTACTAATTTTGTTTCACTTATATACATTCCAAATTTTATTGTATTTGGAATTTGTTTTTCATCATATATTTCGAATGTTTGAATATGATGATTGATTTTTTTGAATGTGATTCAAAGATGCATATAGTCACACTTATTTGAACACTTTTTCGTCACTGTTTGCTTAATTCGGTTGTGTGACTGAATATTACAAAGGCCAACAAACATAAAATTCATGTGACCCATTTGGATGATCGAATAGTCACACAAAAATACACAGTTTCTTAATTTTAAACAGCCTATCATGGCTGCACACTTGGATTAACGGCTTTTGGCACTGATTTTAAATTGGTATTGTGACTAAATATCCAAAACAAACAATGGTTTGTGTGAACTAAATATTACAAAAGGCCACACAAATTTAAAATCATGTGGCCATTGTATGATACAATAGCTCACACAAAATACACGATTTGTTCACTTTAAAGGAGCATGATGGTCACACTTATTAACACTTTGGCCACTTGTTTTAGCAAGTTGTATGTGACTACTCCAAAAAAGCAACACCCATTGCCGTGACTAAATCATCACAAACGTCACACTTATTGTATATTCATGTGGCCAAAGGACTAGCAATAGTCACACATAATACACGTTTACTAGAAAGACTCATCTCAAATGTCACATATGTTATATATTTATGTGGCCAAAGGACAAACAATAGTTACTCTCAAAAAATATTCGTGTGACTATAAGGTATTTACAGTCACGGATAATGACTAATCCAACAAAACTTGTGCCTAATTTGTCACACATATTTGGGGTTTTGGTCACTCTTTTTCGATGGAAAAGGCCACGAACTCAACAACGTCACCATATGCCACCTACGGTGGTGGGACTTTTGGTGACACACGAAGAAAAAACGTGTGTGACTATATGCATATCGTCACGCATTTTGGGCATGACTGATAGAAGTTTTGTACCAGTGTTTGTTATTATTCATGTCAAATCCGTTCTTAGAAACAAATGTGATCTTCCCTACACTTATCTTTTTGTAAAATACCTTTATATGTGATTAAGGCGAAGTTAAAAACAAAATAAAGCATTTTCACAAAATATGTAAGACATGTATAATAAACGACTAAAGATGGAACATATAAATGAAATCAAATAAAAAACAAACAAACAAGCAAACAATTAAAAAGGCTGGGTTGCCTCCCAAGAAGTGCTTTTCTTTATTAACGAGTCTTGTAGCTAGACTCAAAGTCACGTTCACCTAGTATCACTAATGCTCACATACCCGAGTGTGAGCCACCTTTTGGTTGCCTCATCTTTCTTATACTAATCATTTAACTCTAAACATCCGCGATAATATTTCTTATTCTTTTCATGAGGATATTTAAGTCCTTTCCTTTTATCATTCTCACATAACAAATCGAGAGGGGGAAGTCTATTACATGCCTCAATTGAGAAATTATTAAATCTAGGGTGCGAGCGGGGCATTTGATAGATGAAATCTTCGTCTCCATCCGAGAATGTAATCAACCCATCCATAAGTTTTTCATCTAGCTTGGTTAGCCTTTTAAAGGGCTTTCCAAATATGACTTGGGTTAATTTATCATAAATAAACTCTCCTAAATCCTACATAACCATAAAATCAACCAAGTAAATGAAACTTCCAACAAAAACATGCAACGATTCAATTCTAGCAACAATATTATCTCCTTGATATTCTAACTACCATGATTTTGTTATAATTAGCATGAGAGATTATGTTCATTGGTAAGGATGAGTTAAGGTAAGCATCAAAGCTCCTAAATCCAATTTTACAAGGAAATTGTGTAGGATCGATACAAGTGTTGATTCTTGTGTGATTCGGGTGGTCTTAGGTTATGAAAGATGAAGGTAACCATTGTTATGAGTTAGAGAGATAAAGAGAGAGAGGGGAGTTTCTTAGTGAGAGAAAACACCTTAAGGTGTGTGTGTATTATGAGAAACAACCAACCCTCTCCCTTGGTGGGAAGAGGGTATATATACAATTATAATATATGCCCCATAAAACGGGCTGTGGAGTGAGCTGACAGTGGGTAAAGACCCGACCCACTCCACAAGTATAACTATAACTAAACTAATTCTACGATATCTAATCTAATAATAATAAGCCTACGAGCTAACGTAATGCTAAAGATATACGGGGTGACCGAGTCTTTCATAAGAATATTTATATTCCTAACAATCTCCCCCTAAAGGAGGTCACCCCGGAAAATACAATTTGAATTCTTGCATTTAAGTTTACGAATTAAACTTCCTAGCTCGTAGTCTTTGATTCTTCAATGTCAGCAACTTTGTACTTTCAGCAGTGAACTTTTGATGACATGTTTTATGTCTTGGATGATTTTTGAGGATTCTTTGAGTTTATTTTCCAAATATGTGTTTCCAAGTCATCTTTGTGCAGTTACATCTCCATGTGACGTAGACATCTCTATATCGGCATGCTCACACTTTTCTGGATCATGATTTTCAGCATCAGAGTTGCAGAAGCATAGTTAAAGGCCTTTCAATTATCATGATTTCTTTGATTATGATGTCAAAGTGTGAGCATGGGGTGATGGATCAGCATCTTTTCATCAATCAGCTGCAACCGTCAGAAATTCCTGCAAGCAAACAGTTAGCAACAAATCATCCGGCACTTACAAGTTCGGACTTCGAGATTGTTAACAGCATAGTGTGAAAACTTTCTCTAATCCTTACCAAGGCCGTTCCTAAATCGGATACCCCTGAGAGGGCTTACAAGATCTACCTAAGTAGATCAACGATTAGCTAAGTCGCTGGAGTTCACTCCACGACTGTAGACCACTTTGAAACCGCTGCGATCAATAAGCGTAATCTACAAGAGATTACCGAAGTGACCTGCTTTTAGGGCTGTTTGTTGTTGACCCTGGCAGGAATTTCCATTCTATCACTGAGAATTACATAAGTATATTCCCTCATAAATGTTCTGGCAGATTGCTAAGATCTGCGTAGGACTCATAAGTATACAACTGGTGTTCTTAATGTTGAACAACCAGGGCAAAATTAACACGTGGTCCTATGAGATCTTTTGATGCATCTCGTGGCTCTAGACTCAATAAGTGCATTTTGGTAGTCGGAGACTGGAGTGGTGTCTCCTATTTCAATATCAACATAGCTCGTAATGAGCGGTCGATAGATTATGCAGGGTTCCCCGTGAGAATGAAACAAGCTCTTTTGAGAGAACTTGAGTGGCTTAGAAGGTTAAGTGCAGTGCGTCACTGGGTCCATGACGTCTTTATCTTCAATACCGGTGTCACCTTAGTAACAACCAGTAGCATATGAATTGAACCCGGTTTTTGCCATATGGTTGAATAATTGGAGGGCTATTTCTTTTCACCCTTTCTCATTACATTTCTTTTTAATCTTCAACCCATTCTTTCTCCTTTCTCACATTACTCCTTTTTTCATAATCATACCTAAGGATTTTCTAATACTATCTATTTGGTATTGTCCTTGGGTAGATCCCTCCGGCTCTGGCGGATTATAGGATGGTTTTTCCTAACCTTAGCCACCTTATAACTTCATGACTACCCTATGTTGTCATCCACCAAATCATTGAAAATTCTCTCAAAGTGTTTAGGATTGAAGAAACACATTTTACTGACACTTTGAGAGTTTTATGTTTTTCAAATGCTCCCCCTTAACATGTGCTCAGATACTTTTATTATAAATTTGCACATGTTGGGTAGAGTTGCACTTTTTAATTGATCCACCTTCAGTGAACATGAGCAGGCATTCGAGACACGCTTACATCACTAGTTAGACTAGCTTGAAATTATTACCCGGCCTGATCAAGTCCACAGAAGGTTTCTCGAAACAGTACATTCTACTTAGACCAGTCCTCTTCGAGACACGCTTACATCACTGGTTAGACCAGCTTGAAATTATTTCCCGGCCAGGACTAGTCCTTTCGATTCATGACAGTAATTGTTTCGTCAATTAATTGGTTAAGCCTGAGCCACGCTTACATGAGATGCCATATTCATTAGTCACCACTTAGCCATTTGCTCCCCCTCAATATGTGCATTAGCATACCAAAGAGTTTAGCACATATGAGAGAGCTTACATTTAAGTCCAAAACGTCACATTTTATCAGGTTGCATATTTAAATCACATTCTCTCCCATGATCAAAAATTTCAAATCATTTGAGATTTTGCGATCCCAATTGATTTAAATAAGATTAGAGAACATGGGAGAAAATGTGGTCAGGTTTAATATGTACTGATAATTGTACGATACAATGCCCCCCCTCAATCCATGAGGGAGAATGTTAGTGTCAGTTATGATGAGTTTATAAATAATTTGGAGTTTAACGAGAAACTCATGAAAAATTCATACTCTGACACATAGCATCAAATGTTTATTCACTACTTATGAAGTACATGATTACCGTTATGACACAAATGACATAGACCTTTTTGCTTCTCTGAGGGAATCAGTAGTCAACATCAATTATCCATCCACCCACACAACTTCCCAAATATTGTAGATCCCTACATGGCGATAATCAGAAATAGTAATGCTTTGTTGAAGTGAAGGTGGTGGTGGTGGTGACAGTGTAGTAGTTATTGTTGTTGCTGAAATTGTTGTTGTTGTGGTGAATTCAGAGTCAGTCAATAGAGTTTGAACATCAGATCAAATGGTTAGAGCGGGAGCAGGAACATTCATATCGGCCATGGAATCTGCATAAGAATATCAACACAGATATACAACATACAGATTCACTCTTCGTTAACCACTACCACGTAGCAGCTTGCCTACTCATAATACCATATTCATTACCTAATCAAACCACTATTTACATGATCATGGCAATTCACACATATTTCAACATTCAATACAGGATCTTAGGATCAAGATTCTAACCGGTAGCTACATACCTAAGCATATCCTGAGAATATAAGCACATAATCAACAACAATTAAATAGCTATTGATTAACAAAAGTCAATCAACATTTTGAAAATCATTCAGTTAGATCATACAAATGCTAGTGGAGAATTCAAGAACATCAAACACAATGGGTTTTTCTGACTTCATTTAGATTGTGGGTTTTAAAGTATTAAGGGGATTAAACGAGGATTCCAAAGTGACACAAATGAACCTTATAGTTACATAAAGCTAGGAGAGTATAAGCAAATTGCACATAATGCCCTAAGCTATCTAACAGTTAACACATTTGGCCATATAAGATAAAGCTTAGTAAGTTCCTCTTCAATTAATACCCCATTAACTACAAAACCTTTTCTAATAATTATTATTTAACCAAGAAACCCGTTAGATGATATAAAATTTGAAATCACTCTCCCCCTCAATCGATGACCCATTGTCATTGATTGAGTGACAAATTTTATGAAAGATCCTAGACTGATTGAATTACAAACAACACGGTACCACCATGTGTCACACAAATAATTTTCAGAAGAATCATAGAATGAAAATTATTTGGAGACAAAGAAGACTTCTCTTCTTTATCAAGAAATAATGCACTGAACGTGCTTTCCCCATGATAAGAACGGGTTGCTATCTGAAGTAATAGCAAGCCATTTAGACATGTTTTGAAAACTTATTTGAACTTCTGCTCGAACTTCATTTAAAGACCCGTGTCATTATTGAATGACATTTCTAGGACCGTAAATGTTATCGATACCAGAAGACATGCCTTAAAAAACTATTTTTGGTATTTTCTATTTCTCTGATTTTTATGGTTTTTGTTGATTTTATATTTTTCTATTTACATTTTGATATACTATATCTACAAAGGACATTATTCAATTTAAGAGAATGTTGACATGAATACCAAAAGGATATCGTTCTGCACGTTGTAGAAGTCAGTAGTCAACATCTCTTAAACTTTCACCACCAAAGCTTTCAAGGCTCTTGAATAATTCTTCTGAACTTGAGCCTTCTCAATGTGAAGCTTTGATAGCTCAGCAGCGTATCATCTCACGCTTGAATAGTTCTTCTCATCTTTCTTCCAGCTGAAGGCTGAAGTAATGCGTACCAGAAGTATCTAGAGACCACTTCCCACAAGTAGTTGAAGCGATGCAATCAGTCTCATTATATGAAGCTCAAAAACCCGAAGAAGACACTCAATCAATTGTGTACCTCTTTTATCATCAGAAACTATTTCTTACATCTCTTTCCCCGTGTAGTTGGAATAATACACCAAAAGAACGAGTTAAAACACTGATCTTCTCTACGGTTATGACATTTGTCTTCCCGAAATAACTTCAATTTAGAAGAAGTATAAAGCTCATCACGTGTACTCGTTGTGTGTTCAGATGTATGTCTCCTTCCCCCTTGCTGGTTTTGATACCTCAGAATCAGCAACACATTTTACGCACATATACTTGATATCTTGTGAGAAGAACAAAAATTGGCTTAAATGTATCCTGTGAGAATCAACATGCTGAAGAACAATGTGAGCACATCTAAATAGGGATTAACTCAGACTTTTCACTCTCCCCTAATGAGTCACTGGAGTTCACTCCACGACTGTAGACCACTTTGAAACCGCCGCGATCAATAAGCGTAATCTACAAGAGATTACCGAAGTGACCTGCTTTCAGGGCTGTTTGTTGTTGACCCTGGCAGGAATTTCCATTCTATCACTAAGAATTACATAAGTATATTCCCTCATAAATGTTCTGGCAGATTGCTAAGATCTGCGTAGGACTCATAAGTATATAACTGGTGTTCTTAATGTTGAACAACCAGGGCAAAATTAACACGTGGTCCTATGAGATCTTTTGATGAATCTCGTGGCTCTAGACTCAATAAGTGCATTTTGGTAGTCGGAGACTGGAGTGGTGTCTCCTATTTCAATATCAACATAGCTCGTAATGAGCGGTCGATAGATTATGCAGGGTTCCTCGTGAGAATGAAACAAGCTCTTTTGAGAGAACTTGAGTGGCTTAGAAGGTTAAGTGCAGTGCGTCACTGGGTCCATGACGTCTTTATCTTCAATACCGGTGTCACCTTAGTAACAACCAGTAGCATATGAATTGAACCCGGTTTTTGCCATATGGTTGAATAATTGGAGGGCTATTTCTTTTCACCCTTTCTCATTACATTTCTTTTTAATCTTCAACCCATTCTTTCTCCTTTCTCACATTACTCCTTTTTTCATAATCATACCTAAGGATTTTCTAATACTATCTATTTGGTATTGTCCTTGGGTAGATCCCTCCAGCTCTGGCGGATTATAGGATGGTTTTTCCTAACCTTAGCCACCTTATAACTTCATGACTACCCTATGTTGTCATCCACCAAATCATTGAAAATTCTCTCAAAGTGTTTAGGACTGAAGAAACACATTTTACTGACACTTTGAGAGTTTTATGTTTTTCAAATGCTCCCCCTTAACATGTGCTCAGATACTTTTATTATAAATTTGCACATGTTGGGTAGAGTTGCACTTTTTAATTGATCCACCTTCAGTGAACATGAGCAGGCATTCGAGACACGCTTACATCACTAGTTAGACTAGCTTGAAATTATTACCCGGCCTGATCAAGTCCACAGAAGGTTTCTCGAAATAGTACATTCTACTTAGACCAGTCCTCTTCGAGACACGCTTACATCACTGGTTAGACCAGCTTGAAATTATTACCCGGCCAGGACTAGTCCTTTCGATTCATGACAGTAATTGTTTCGTCAATTAATTGGTTAAGCCTGAGCCACGCTCACATGAGATGCCATATCCATTAGTCACCACTTAGCCATTTGCTCCCCCTCAATATGTGCATTGGCATACGAAATACTTTAGCACATATGAGAGAGCTTACATTTAAGTCCAAAACGTCACATTTTATCAGGTTGCATATTTAAATCACATTCTCTCCCATGATCAAAAATTTCAAATCATTTGAGATTTTTCGATCCCAATTGATTTAAATAAGATTAGAGAACATGGGAGAAAATGTGGTCAGGTTTAATATGTACTGATAATTGTACGATACAATGCCCCCCTCAATCGATGAGGGAGAATGTTAGTGTCAGTTATGATGAGTTTATAAATGATTTGGAGTTTAACGAGAAACTCATGAAAAATTCATACTCTGACACATAGCATCAAATGTTTATTCACTACTTATGAAGTACATGATTACCGTTATGACACAAATGACATAGACCTTTTTGCTTCTCTGAGGGAATCAGTAGTCAACATCAATTATCCATCCACCCACACAACTTCCCAAATATTGTAGATCCCTACATGGCGATAATCAGAAATAGTAATGCTTTGTTGAAGTGAAGGTGGTGGTGGTGGTGACAGTGTAGTAGTTATTGTTGTTGCTGAAATTGTTGTTGTTGTGGTGAATTCAGAGTCAGTCAATAGAGTTTGAACATCAGATCAAATGGTTAGAGCGGGAGCAGGAACATTCATATCGGCCATGGAATCTGCATAAGAATATCAACACAGATATACAACATACAGATTCACTCTTCGTTAACCACTACCACGTAGCAGCTTGCCTACTCATAATACCATATTCATTACCTAATCAAACCACTATTTACATGATCATGGCAATTCACACATATTTCAACATTCAATACAGGATCTTAGGATCAAGATTCTAACCGGTAGCTACATACCTAAGCATATCCTGAGAATATAAGCACATAATCAACAACAATTAAATAGCTATCGATTAACAAAAGTCAATCAACATTTTGAAACTCATTCAGTTAGATCATACAAATGCTAGTGGAGAATTCAAGAACATCAAAAACAATGGGTTTTTCTGACTTCATTTAAATTGTGGGTTTTAAAGTATTAAGGGGACTAAACGAGGATTCCAAAGTGACACAAATGAACCTTATAGTTACATAAAGCTAGGAGAGTATAAGCAAATTGCACATAATGCCCTAAGCTATCTAACAGTTAACACATTTGGCCATATAAGATAAAGCTTAGTAAGTTCCTCTTCAATTAATACCCCATTAACTACAAAACCTTTTCTAATAATTATGATTTAACCAAGAAACCCGTTAGATGATATAAAATTTGAAATCACTCTCCCCCTCAATCGATGACCCATTGTCATTGATTGAGTGACAAATTTTATGAAAGATCCTAGACTGATTGAATTACAAACAACACGGTACCACCATGTGTCACACAAATAATTTTCAGAAGAATCATAGAATGAAAATTATTTGGAGACAAAGAAGACTTCTCTTCTTTATCAAGAAATAATGCACTGAACCGTACATTAGATCGAAGAAACACGGATATAAAGTAATCCGTGCCTGGGTGAACTTCACCCAGTAGGAGGAACAACCGTCTATTTGGCGACGTGCTTTCCCCATGATAAGAACGGGTTGCTATCTGAAGTAATAGCAAGCCATTTAGACATGTTTTGAAAACTTATTTGAACTTCTGCTCGAACTTCATTTAAAGACCCGTGTCATTATTGAATGACATTTCTAGGACCGTAAATGTTATCGATACCAGAAGACATGCCTTAAAAAACTATTTTTGGTATTTTCTATTTCTCTGATTTTTATGGTTTTTGTTGATTTTATATTTTTCTATTTACATTTTGATATACTATATGTACAAAGGACATTATTCAATTTAAGAGAATGTTGACATGAATACCAAAAGGATATCGTTCTGCACGTTGTAGAAGTCAGTAGTCAACATCTCTTAAACTTTCACCACCAAAGCTTTCAAGGCTCTTGAATAATTCTTTTGAACTTGAGCCTTCTCAATGTGAAGCTTTGATAGCTCAGCAGCGTATTATCTCACGCTTGAATAGTTCTTCTCATCTTTCTTCCAGCTGAAGGCTGAAGTAATGCGTACCAGAAGTATTGAGAGACCACTTCCCACAAGTAGTTGAAGCGATGCAATCAGTCTCATTATATGAAGCTCAAAAACCCGAAGCAGACACTCAATCAATTGTGTACCTCTTTTATCATCAGAAACTATTTCTTACATCTCTTTCCCCGTGTAGTTGGAATAATACACCAAAAGAACGAGTTAAAACACTGATCTTCTCTACGGTTATGACATTTGTCTTCCCGAAATAACTTCAATTTAGAAGAAGTATAAAGCTCATCACGTGTACTCGTTGTGCGTTCAGATGTATGTCTCCTTCCCCCTTGCTGGTTTTGATACCTCAGAATCAGCAACACATTTTACGCACATATACTTGAGATCTTGTGAGAAGAACAAAAATTGGCTTAAATGTATCCTGTGAGAATCAACATGCTGAAGAACAATGTGAGCACATCTAAATAGGGATTAACTCAGACTTTTCACTCTCCCCTAGTTAGTGCTCTCCCCAAACTGACAACCTTTCAGATGAATGCCTTGAACATGAAGAAGTATTTTGATAATTAAATGCATTTCGTCTTTAGTCTTCTAACATGTAGCGGAAAATGTAGAACAGACTGTAGACTCGACCTTCTTCAAGGTTCAAGGTTGTGCATTTGGGGAATAGAAAATATCAACATCTTCATCTCACCAAATGCATTCCAGTTATTACACATGCACCCAACACAAGTCGAAACGATAACACCAAAGTAACAGGTTGAAGCACTGATCATATCTGCCGATATCAACTCCGGAATAAATGATTGAGCCCGGTCACGTGAACCTGTTGTGCGTCCCTGATGTACACATTTCTATCCCCTGATGGTTATGATTAATCAGCCCGTGACGTACACATGAAATTATAATACCAAGGTAACAAGTTGAACCACTGATCCTCTTTAATTTGTTTTATAAGACATTAAGCCCTGATCACGTGAACTTGTTGTGCGTCCTTGGTGTACACATTTCTCTCCCCTGATGGTTACGATTAATGGGAATCATCATAATGATGTGTACATGAAGCATTAACTAGAAGCACTTTATCACTACTTATATCAGCCCGTGAAAAGATGTCGATAAACCAAAATCAATCAACAAGTAGTTTATTCACCGTTTCCCTTCTCTCCCTCAAAAATTGCATATGCTTGTTGCAATTTTTGACTGAATAAGTGAAACTCAAAAATATAATCCAATTTGCGCAGATTCACTTGATGACTAAACGAAAATAGGAAAAGCATGAAGCTTGTTGATGAGAATGGTCATAAATAAGAAGATTTCTCTTCTTCCTAAGATAAGGTGCACTGAAACATACACCTTTTTTTTTAGGAACGGGGCCCGAAATGTTATTTGCAGATGCCATAGTTGTTGAAGAGCGAGGCCTGAACTGATATGAACAGACGTCATTTGTCGATGAAGAACGAGGCTTGAACTGATGTGTTCAAATGTCATCTCTCTCTTTTCTACTTCTCTCTGCTAACTCGTTACCAACCCCATTATCATTCTGTCGGCCCTTTGTCGTAACTACTGATGGAAAAAACCCCAATATGATGAACTTGAGACTGAAGTAAAATAACCCAAACTTGTGACTTAAGCTTGCACTAATGTGTGACTAAGAACGGTGTAGAGAGTTCGTGCAACATCGAATCCCTAAGTACTCTATACTCTTCAACCAACCATCAAGTATAAGACGAACATCACCTCTTGACTATCGACAACTACGTGTGAGTTGTGACACTGAGCACTACAACGTAACTCCTTAAAGTGATAGTTATTTTGTGGTAATAGAGAAGAAGAATCACCAAAATACCTAGATATCCAAGTCTTCGTCATTGCAAAGGTTAAAAGCTCTTGCAAGGATCTCGAAGAATCTTCATCCAACCACCCCGATATCTTCAGATACTAAGTACACGCACCCGTGAAATTTCACTTCAACCTCAAATAAATAATAATGAATTA
>LBNU01007385.1:42804-60125 GCA_014162995.1 Artemisia annua
TGAAGAACGAGGCTTGAACTGATGTGTTCAAATGTCATCTCTCTCTTTTCTACTTCTCTCTGCTAACTCGTTACCAACCCCATTATCATTCTGTCGGCCCTTTGTCGTAACTACTGATGGAAAAAACCCCAATATGATGAACTTGAGACTGAAGTAAAATAACCCAAACTTGTGACTTAAGCTTGCACTAATGTGTGACTAAGAACGGTGTAGAGAGTTCGTGCAACATCGAATCCCTAAGTACTCTATACTCTTCAACCAACCATCAAGTATAAGACGAACATCACCTCTTGACTATCGACAACTACGTGTGAGTTGTGACACTGAGCACTACAACGTAACTCCTTAAAGTGATAGTTATTTTGTGGTAATAGAGAAGAAGAATCACCAAAATACCTAGATATCCAAGTCTTCGTCATTGCAAAGGTTAAAAGCTCTTGCAAGGATCTCGAAGAATCTTCATCCAACCACCCCGATATCTTCAGATACTAAGTACACGCACCCGTGAAATTTCACTTCAACCTCAAATAAATAATAATGAATTAACGCGTAGTCACATCTTGTGGTTTAACTGCCCAAACCTAGCCCTCTTTGATGTTTTGAATGAACTTTGATAATGGTTTAATCCCAATCTTGTCAAAAACACATAACCCCATAAAAACACATAACCCCGTAAAATTCGTTATAACCAAAATGCCATGAGATATGTCAAAACTCATCCAATACATGAAGTGCATACATTATCCCTTCTTCGAAGTTGAAGCCGTAGCACCAGAGTCAATTAAGATCCGGAAATGCACTTTTATTTCTCCAGGATAGTTTCATCATCTCGGGATTTTACAAATCTATGATTTAAACTGAGAAATAGATTATTTCGCGGGATTTTACAAAACCAAGAAGAAACCATGAGACAATGATAAATTGAATGTGTTATGACGAATCTGGTTTTGGTGAATATCTGTTTGTGGGAACATGCAAGAAATCATCAACAATTCTTCTCACATATGTAGAATACTTCACAAACCATAATAAGTAAAGTAGTATCAACTACTTACCCCTGAAGGTTGACCTTATATCATCAAAGTACACATTTCTCCCCATGATGGTTTTGAACTTTCGGAAGCATCATTGACGTGTACGATCACATATACGAGAAGTTCTTGTCTGAAGCAAACATCTTGAAATATCATGAAGCAAACATTTTGCTTAGACTGTGAAGTATCTTTGACGTGCGGTAGCGTCGAATATCCCATGAGTATTGCTGATCACATCTCAACCTTTAAACCCATTAGCTAACAAACCAACCTCGTATTCTATCGGCTATTGTCGTGACCATGTGGTGAAGTAAAACTGATATACCATACTTGAAAATGAAGTAGAATTCCCCAAATTTGTTACTTAAACTTGCACTGTTGTTGGAAGAACGGTGTAGAGAATTTGTGCACCATGCAAATTTTTGAGTACTCAATACTACCCTGACAAAGTATGAGACCTTCATCACCTCTTGCGATTATCTACATCGTCTAATGCGTGTGACACTGACTACTATAATGTAACTCCTTTAAGTGATTGTTAACCAGGTCTTCAACCATCTACCCCAACTTCTGGAAACTAGATAAACCAAGTCTTCAAACCAAATCTTAAGCTCGAGCAAGTTATCATTGAAAGTCATGCCGACTGCAATATAAAATAAGTACGCGCCTTCGTGAAATTCCACTTCAATCACAAATTAGTAATACCAAATCAACCTTGTAATCACTTTGACTTTCATATCCAAATACTCAGCTATTTGACGTTTTAAACGAGTCTTAATAATGGTTTGTAGTACACAATATGCCCTAATTCTTTAGATACCCCTTGTTCCATGGATCGAACTCCGCGGTGAGTTCGCTGGTGGGTTCAGGATAGCGCGCCCCCGAAGAACTTTTCGGTAAATTAGGGTTTGAAAACTAGGTTTTGTATGTTGAGTTTTCCGTTCTTGTCAAAAATACATAACCCCGTGAACATTTGTGACAACAAAAAATACCACTCTTCTTGCCAACCATTATACCAAAAATCAACTCAATGTATGAGAAATACATTTGAATGATTACATTTCAGCTCAAACTTTAAGTAATATTCGAATCATTAGCAGTCCAAAATCAATATCCCAACACATAACCAAATTGCGTTTGATATCATATACAAGTTTTGAGATTTTAACATTTTAGCTCAAAAGAAATTTGACCTGATCCCAATCATTTCATTTCAGCCCATTTCCCAAAATTGAAAAATTAAAGAAAGAAATACTCGGTCCAAACTCAAACAATACAAGCCCAAAGAAGTCTTAACCCGGATTAATCCAAGTTCAACCCTACTAAACTCTCGGGTATTTAACACACCACAACCCTAAAATAACTCATTAGTTAACCCTAATCTCATATTATCATCAAACCTCCGCCCCCATCATCTCCTACTTCACTCAGCCTCCAAACACATCATACCTCCACACACAAACAAAAAAAGTTATCATCTCCTTTCCATCATCATCTACATAAACAAAGCTTAACCACGGATCACGCTTCCATCCTTCCATTTTACGAATCACCATAACAAGACTTTAAGATTTTGATACAATATTCCAGGTAAGGTATCACTTTACGTTTTTGTGTTCCCATCAACGAAACAAAGAGACATAGTAACATAATTATTATTGTGTGTTCTTTACATTCGGATATTTGATGAAGCTCTGTCGTCAAAAATTGATCTATGATGATTTTACTTTCGATTGAGAGACCTTCAAGTTTCTTGATGTTTCTTTGAATATTTTCGAAAGTATAAACTGAGATCTTCATTTAAATTATTCCGTTTGAAGTATAAGATCTATGATGGTTTTTATTTTCGTGTGATTGATCCCTTTTTATTAAAAAAAGGCCGTGACGTTTATTGTTCCACACGAAAAAAAGTAGACTAAGATATTTTTATATTTCATTAAGTTTAGAAGTTTGACCATTCTGTTCGAGTCACTGAGATTGGATATGAGGTTGTAGTTAATGAGTTGTTGTAGCTTGTTGTTGTGTTGGTGACGGGGCTTGGGATTAGATTGGATTTGTGATGTTGGTGATTGTTGGCTGATGTTGTATAGAGAAGGTTGAGCAATGTTTCGAATCTGGTTTGATGTAGCTTGTTCTCTTCTTTTAGATTTCATTTTGCATGTTGGACTGTGGACCGATGATGTTTGTGAACTGAGGTCGTGAGAGTCTGGTATATTGGTTAATGGTTTAGCAGTCTTCACATCTTCTTCATCTCTTTTTGTTTTATTGGACAAATCGCTACATATGTTGAAATTTTGGCAGTATATCGTTTCAGATTTGTTGATGATTTGTTCTTTAGTAGGCAAATCGCTTCACCCTAGTGACCAAATCGCTGCTTTGTATACATTTTTCATTTAGCAACAAAACAAAAGAAACTGTCCTTTGCAGCAGAAAACCCATATCTGGATATTCTCTTACATCAAATCGCTAAGAAGAACAATAAATAACCAGACCAGAACACACATTGCAACACTCTATCTAAAAAATAACCAGACCATTTTAAATACAAGACATCTTGTATAACTGTTCCACCAAAAGATAGAAAACAAAAAAAATTCCGAGTGCACAGAAGTTGGTAGACACGGCTCAAACTAATAAACGAACCACAAAAATAAACCAAATAACAAACCTAGGCTCTGGTACCAATTGTAGGATCGATACAAGTGTTGATTCTTGTGTGATTCGGGTGGTCTTGGGTTAGAAAGATGAAGGTAACCATTGTTATGAGTTAGAGAGATAAAGAGAGAGAGAGAGAGAGAGAGAGAGAGAGAGAGAGAGGGGGGGGGAGTTTCTTAGTGAGAGAAAACACCTTAAGGTGTGTGTGTATTATGAGAAACAACCAACCCTCTCCCTTGGTGGAAAGAGGGTATATATACAATTACAATATATGCCCCATAAAACGGGCTGTGAAGTGAGCTGACAGTGGGTAAAGACCCGACCCACTCCACAAGTATAACTATAACCAGACTAATTCTACGATATCTAATCTAATAATAATAAGCCTACGAGCTAACATAATGCTAAAAGATATACGGGGTGACCGAGTCTTTCATAAGAATATTTATATTCCTATCAAATTGCATATTAAAGAGGCTATCCTTCTCGATTTTAGTCCTAGGGTCAACATACTTAAGAGGATCAACCTCCTCTTCTTTCCTAACCTCATCAATTACTTCTCCATCACCTAAGTACTCATCAAAATCTGAATAATTAAAAGGGTCATTCTCATGGTCAGTGTCGTGGTCAGGTTCATCCATATCAGAATTATTGCCAAAGTGATAGCCGGGTGAAAGGTTTGGTGGGTTTTCGTTTTCCATAATGGGGGCCGGAATGGGTAATTGAAAATTTCTACGACGAAAGACACGAATAACGGGGATTAAGTGATCAATATTATTCACGAAATAAATGAAAGAGATTACAAACAAGAACACGAAGAAAGAGATAGACTAAAGAAAGCTAATAAAAAGAAAAATAAAAATCTTACTTGATAGGAATCTAGTGAGTAGACCTAAATGAAATAGAAATCAAACCTAAGCAATAACTATTCCCCGGCAGCGGTGCCAAAAACTTGATGCGAGGATTGTGGCCTCACAAAAGGTTTTACTTCTCAAGGGATCTTGAGAAGCTTGCAATCCTCCAGGTAGTGTACCTGGTCGTTGTAGTGTAGTATAGATATGTCCGGGGGATTGATCGTTCTCTAGGGGAATATTGTCGTTAGGTTAAAGTCGTATGTCAATTTAAGCCTAAAGGTGAGGGATGATTCTTTTTGTATTTTTATATTTTATGAAAGCAAGTAAAATCTCGGTTTTGAAGGAGTGCGCGGAATTAGTTGCTAGTCAACTAACCGAAAACTAATAACAAAAATAAAATAACAAGAAAAGTAAAAGTGGTGGACTTCTTATAATGAGACAAAACGTATTAACTTAAAAAAAATTACTCGCTAGTTATCCTTTATTGATTCGTTGAATGTCACAGTGCAGTTGTTTTAGTTGAAGCGTTGTATTCCTTAATGCCAGTTGTGGGGGTGTGCAAACTTCCCCAATTCTATGAATATCAATTTCTCCTATAACCGCACGTTAAGTACCGTATCATAGAATCATTAACATCAATTCATGCATTAAATACAATGAAAAAACCGTAGGGCACATACCATTACATTTTTAAGACGTTCAAGCTTGTTACACAATGGAGGTCAGCCAGTTTTCTTAACTAACGCGAATCAATCAACTAAACAATAGACAACTTATCAACAATCAATAACTAGGTTTCATTAGATCTAAGCAAACACTAATAAACTTAAGCTAGCATGTTAAAACGAATAAAAGATAAACAAATAATCAAACAACACATAGACATATTGAATGATAATAAAAAACTTAACTTTAATTAAACATGGAAGAAAAGAGGGTACGAAAACCCTAAAAATCCTGTGAAATTCGTACTAGGGTTTTTGTCTCCAAAGTTGCACACTAATGAATGAAAAATCGAAAAATATATATAGATTTACAAAGCTGACGACGTCAGGTTATAAACCTGATGCCGTCAGACCGTCGCGTTTAGGGTTTCTTCTTGTGCAAGTCGAGCTTCTGACGTCGTCACTCTATAGCTTCTGACGCCGTCAGGTAGGAATCTGACGCCGTCACTCTCAAAGTCTTCTGGGCCGTCTCTTATAACATTAACACTAGACGGCCTACTTGTAATTACACCTGATGGCGTCAGGTGTAAATTCTTCAAAAGTTCTATGGGGCATCATGTGTAAGATTTTCCAACTCCATTATCTTCAAGTAACGATGTCACCAATTAAGACGTGACGCCGTCAGGTGTGTTTCTTGACAGGTTTTCCATGACTTTTATGTTTTCTTCACTTTTTAGCCCAAAAACGTCTAAATTGCTCCAATTTCCAGAAATCACGTCCCAAGTACCTAAAATGAAAAAAGAAACGATTTGAGGAAATATTTGATCACGTAAATACGATTTAAAGCTTAAATGACCCCTTAAAATGTATCAAATAAATCCTTATCAATTCACTACCAAAGTCGTTTGACAACTTAGTTATGAACTACAACATGTAAGGATCGGATAAGACTCTCGAAGAGTTACATGAAATGTTGAAAACTGCCGAGAAGAATGTGCCTTCCAAGAGTGTCGTCCCAAGTCTGAATATGATCAGAGTTGGAGGTGTGAGAAAGAAGTCCTGGAAAAAGAGGAAATCAAAGTTCAAGGACCGAAAGAAGGTTCCACCACCCCCGAAGAAAGAGAGTGTGTAAAGGATGTTGAGTGCTTCCATTACGGAAAGATAAGACACTGGAAGAGAAATTGTGCCTCTTATCTTGTTGAGTTGAAGAAAAGCAAGCATGGTGGAAGGTCTGGCAAACCAAGTTTGTTTATGATTGAACTATTTGTTGTTTGTCCCAATTCTTGGGTATTTGATACAGGATGTGGATTTCACATTTGTAATAATGTGCATGGAATGATAAATAGCATAATACTCGAAAGAGGAGTCATAGTGTGGAACATGGGAAATAGGAATCGTGTTGCTGGTGAAGCTGTCGAATCTTAATTTCTTAATGTACCTAGTGGCTTAGAACTTTTTTGAGAACAATATCAATACACACATTCTATTACTAAAGGTATTATTTCCGTCTCTCGGTTGAGAGATGCGGGTTTTGAACTTGCAGTTATGCATTATGGTATTACTGTTTCAAAAGATAACATGTTTTATTTTAATGCATTTTCTAGAAATGACATTTTGGGGATAGATATGGATGTTGTGATCTCAGTTGATAAATTTGTATTTAATATTGCTAAACATGTCAAATATGATTTGAGCAAGACCTTTTTGCGGCATTGTCAACTTGGCCACATAAACAAGCAACGCATCAAGAAACTTTAAAGTGATGGTATTCTCCAGTCAAGTAGATATGATTCATTTGACATATGCTTGTGTGGAAAGATGACTAGGGCTCCCTTCTATGTTATAAGAGAAAGAGCTAAGGATATGTTAGGACTCGTGCATACTATTCAGGTCTATGACATGAAATGGTGAACTTCATTTTTTCACCTTTATGTATGATCATAGTCGTTATGATTATGTTTATTTAATTAAACATAAACATGAGGTTTTTAGTACTTTTAAGACTTATCAACGAGAAGTTGAAAATAAACACGGTGAGAAGATTAAAGCCTTGCGATCTAATCATAGAGGTGGATATATGAGTCTGGATTTTCTTGAACATCTAGATGAATATGGGATTGTCTCACAATTCACACCAGCTTATAAACCGCAACAAAATGGTGTATCCGAGAGGAGGAATTGAACTTTATTAGATATGGTTCTATCAATGATGAACTTGAGTAACCTACCTTTGTCCTTCTTGGGTTGTGCTCTTGAGACAGTTGCACGCATTATAAACATGGTTCCAACTACGAAGGTAGACAAGACTCCATACGAGACATGCATGAGAAGGCTCCCATATTATTTACTTGAAGGTGTGGGGATCCGACGCTTTTGTTGAGTGTTTAACTCCTGATAAACTAGATTCCCGCACTATCAAGTGTAAGTTTGTGGGGTATGATGTGTATTTAGAGGTCTATAAATTTTAAACCAAGTTTTACTATTTATATTTTGCCGAACTAACCTATACACTAACACTAACGGGCAGTGGACCCGATGAATGTAGCTAGTGGGGTAAGTACGAGTCGTTCGTCAGGAGTGATTTGCTAATATACTAATTCTAAAGGTATTCTAACTATCTAAATATATTTAAATAACACAGAGGTGGGTTTTAGCCAGTGAGATTAGCATGAGTTTTGTTTTCTAATTAAACAAATAAATCAATTAAATAAACTAAATAAAACAAGACAAACGATAGAAGTAAAAAGGCACTAAATCAAATAGGAATAACGTGCTAGCCAAGTCTGTTCCGATTAAGTAGTATTAATATGTTTTACTAGTGCAATGATTCTAGTTAGGTACCCTCCCTCGATGGTGATTTGCAAATGTAAACATGGTGGGTCTTCTCCTTTAATCCGAGACTCTGACGAGGGTTAATGCTGTCACCATTAACTAAGCCCGTATAAAGTACTTCAACTACTATTTATAATCTATCTAGGTGACATAAATGCAGCCTGAACTTCTAAGGAGTTTGATAAGGAGAAATTTGTTACGCTTTTAAGGGGTCATTTAAGCCCTAAGTCATGATAATATGATCAATTATTACCTTAAATCGTTTCTTTTGTCAATTTAGGTACTTTTGAGAAGAATTCTGGAAAAGGAAGCATTTTGGACGTTTTTGGAGCAAAAAGTGAAGAAAACGACAAAGTCAAGAATCCATGCTGGAAATTATACCTGACGGCGTCAAGCTTTACAAAGGGACGACGTCACTCATTGGAACAAGAGGTGGATATCACAATTGCACTTGACGCGCCAGAAGAAAAGTTGAAGCATAAGGCGTGACGGCGTCACGTTATACAGAAAGTAGGCCGTCACGTGTATTTCCCAAGGCGTGACGGCCCAGAAGTCCTACAAGGGGACGATGTCAAGTAGTTGGATTGGATGACAAGAAACCCTAGACACAGCGTCAGCCATTAAAAGGGGACACCGTCACCATTGTAAATCTATATATATTTTTCAATTTTTCATTCATAAAGGAGGACTTTTGGTAGGGAACTTTTGGTACGAACCCTAGTCGACTTTTGCAGTAATTTTAGGATTTCAAACCCTCTTTTCTTCCATGTTTAATTAAAGATAACTTATCCTTTAATCATTCAATATGTCTATGTGTTGTTTGATTATATCGTATGCTTTTCTTTCTTTTAACATGCTAGCTTAGATTTACTTGTGTTTGCTTAGATCTAATGAAACATAGTTATTGATTATTGGTTGTTGGTTTGTCATTAATTGTTGTGGGTGATTGATTTTAGCGTTAGGCTTAAGAAAACTGGCTAATCTCCTATATAGTAACTTTCTTGAACGTCTTAAGAAACGTAATCGGATGTGTACTACGGTTTTATTGGTTGTATTAAATGCATAAGTGACTATTAATGAGGCCATGATAGGATATTAAACGTGTCGTCATAGGAAGAGATAAAAGCTTATAGAGTTGGGGAAGATCATACACGGCCCCATGAATGGTATTAAGAAATGCAACCCTTCACCCATGCAATTGTGACAAACCAATTAATCAATAAAATATAACTATGGAGTAATGAAATCTAAGTAAACACGCTTCTCTCCATATTAGAAGTTCTCATATTTTATTTTCTTGTTATTTATTTTATTTGTTTAAGTAGTTATTTGGGTTAGTTGACTAGCAACTAATTCCACCCACTCTTCCAATACCCGAGATATTTACTTGCTTTCCATAAAATATAAAAATACAAAAAGAATCATCCCTCACCTCCAGACCTAGTTAGATTAGTTTCAATCATAACAAACACTATTCCCCGAGAGAACGATCAATCCCCCGGTACTTGCCATTCACTATACTACATCAGTCAGGTACACTGCCTGGTGGGGATTGCAAGCTTCTCAAGATCCCTTGAGAGGTAAAACCTTTTGCGTAGACCGCAATCCACGCATCAAGTTTTTGGCGCCGCTGCCGGGGAATAGTTACTGCTTAGGTTGAAATTTATTTTTATTAGGTCTACTAATTAGATTCCTATCTAGTGAGATTTTTATTTTCTTTTTATTAGCTTTCTTGTAGTCTATCTTTTTCTTTGTGCCCTTTGTTTGTAGAACCATTTTCATTTGTCACTATGGTGGATGAAATTCCATTTAGATCATTGACAATAGAGGAACAATTATATTTCACTAATAGATTTGCTTCCTATCATTCCAATGAATTTTTTTGTGATCTTAGTGACATCCAAAAGGAGTTAGGGGTAAAGTTAGATGGGTTTGATGAATTCTATGCATGTGTGATTTCTATTAGACGATCATTATCATGATCAATTCCTTTTAGTGAGACCCGTTGGATGAATTTTGAGAAAAGTTTCCTAACCATGACCCATAAGTTCAACGAATTGGTGGATTCGTATGAGCAAGATGACCTAGTTTCTAAGAACATGAACTTAGAATCAAACCAAGATCTGAGATGGTTAGTGTTGAACTACCTAGTTGCATGAGTGGGATAGATTTCACCAAAACATACGACACACATAAGGGTAGAGTTGAGCCACCTAAGTGCATGTCATGGTTAGGCACTACCATAATACAGGATGAACACATAGGTGATCCTGATGTAGTGGAGGATTTAGCCGAACATGAGCACATTGAGCAAAAAGACTTAGGTTTTATGATCGATGACTTTGAATCTCAAGGAACACATGATGAATCTTTTAGGAAAATTGAACATAGTAGTCAGATTATTGAGGAAGACTCTTATGACTCGGACTTAGAAGTTGAGATGCCTAAAGAAGCATTAGAGATACTTAGGAAGATGCTTTGGTTAGATTCTACTAAAACACATGATGAGGATATAGGTGATCTTGACACGAGGAATGATGAGGAAAATAACGCAAGCCCACTAAGTACCCCACAAGTCCTACCATCGTTTGAGGCATACACACCGCCCGTGACTTACCCAAAAGAAGTAGAAGAGTCTTTAGGAATCCCGATGGAGGTAGAACCCTTGGACCAAGCACAACTAGAGGATATAGGTTTGAATACTTGTAGTGATAACCTTACTCTTAGTTCTAGGGAATTTCCTAGTGTTGATGAACCGGAACCTCAACCTTTACACAACTTTCCGTCCTTAGATTTACATCTAGGAGACAAAAGAGGAACCGACCCACCCATCAACCCCATATTATCTGTGTAGTTTTAGGATGAAGGAAGCCATTCACTCACCCCCTTCACCTCACGTGGCACATTACCACCCTCAGGGTGTGTATCGCTACTTTCACCCGCACTTAATCCTAAGTGTAGGGAAAACCTCCCCTATTTCAGTTAAATAAGGGTAGAGTCAGGCTCGTGACTCGAACAAAAACAAGCGCTTCTTGGGAGGCAACCCATGTTTTTAATTGTTTGATGTTTTTATTTTATTTTTTTGTTTGTGTCATATATGCTTAATCATAATTGTTAAATTTTCATGTTTCGAATAATTTGTGAAAATGCTTTATTTTGTTTTTAACCTCGTCTTAACTACATATAAAGGTATTTTGCAAAAGATAAGTGTAAGGGAAATCCAAATTAGTTTAAAAGAACAGATTGAACATGAACGATAACAATGAGATATAAACATGCATATTAGTATTTGTTTGAGTCAAATGCTTGTATCGAGTCATAATGAGTGTTTTGCAGGATTCCAGGAATTAGAACATAGGTTTTTCTAGAAATTTTCCGGAAACAAAATATAAGAATTCTGTCAGATCAATTCTGACGGCGTCAGGTAACACCTGAAGACGTCAGGTGTAATTTTCTGAAAATTTTGCAGGTTTTGTTTTTCGGCCGGAATTGTAAAGTTTCGTAAAATCTGTATTTTATAAACTCCAGGAATCTGCAAACATTCATTCCACAAGCATTATATCTTTACTTGCTTTCTAGGATTTAATTTTATATAGATTTGCCGCCGATTTTACGCTAGGTTTTCTTGTTTGTTTTCTCAGCTAATTAACAGGTTATATTGGACAAGAAGATATACATGGATAATCAAGCTTTTTGGCGTTGCTTTAATCTTGGAGTTTTCACATTTTCTTGGAGGAGGATTTAACCATGTTACTACATCATCCACACCGAACGAATCAGGGGAGTATTTGTTTCATTCTTTCATTTTCTTTACTTTTACATCTTTTAATTGAACATTGGGGACAATGTTCGGCTTAAGTGTAAGAGGGGGGGGGGTAAATGAAGATTCCTTAGAGATTACAATTGCACTTGATCTTTGTATTGTTTAATAGTAGATTTGTAATAAAACTGAGAGAAACACTTGTTAGGGTCATTTTAGCACCAAATTTAAATTTTTTTTGGGACATATAGGAGTGAAACTTTATTCTTAATAAGCGTCTCATGGATAGGAATTATATGACTAGCACAAAAAACGTACCACTCAAAAAAATTTCCACCCCAAATATGTGAGGTTCACCCCTAGATTTGTTACGAAAAGCCTTAGTGCTTATGAGTGTACCGGTAGTATTTAGATTATAGAACTTGCGTTGGTGATTCATCCCGAGACCACAAGTGAGACTACATTCGTGTAGTTAGATTTACTACATGATAAGAGGCATTAGGATAACCCATGTTTTTAAGCTTGTTTATATAATTACATTTACTTCATTGGTCAAGTAATTTTCCCACACCTTTGTGATGTACTCATTTTTAGTACACGATACCCCTAGTACACCCCTCAGAGCCTATCTTTTTCATTTCTAACTTGAAGCATTTTACTTAAAGGAAGAATTTGTTTACAAATGTACACCCAAATCGCCTTAGCCTTCCTTGTATGCACTCATCTTTAGTGCATTACTGTTACAAATGTACACCCAAATCGCCTTAGCCTTCCTTGTATGCACTCATCTTTAGTGCATTACTGTTACAACATTTGTTTAAACCCTTTGTTAATTGTCTAATTGATTACATGGTTGCTAAGTCGAGTCATATCTTGTACATATTGTTTTGGGACGATTGGGACTCATGGGTAAAGTACTATTGTTATGGAGTAATGGAGAAGAACATCAATTATTACCCCCATATGTGCATAAATGTTTTAAAGTACTCCAAGTGTTTTGATTAACTTATTCGAGTTATTAGAATAGTTACATGTAAAGTATGTAAAAGTTCAAGTGTAAGGAGAGAACCGATCCCCCTTGATGTATTATTTTGGATGGTAGGGCAAGAGTGATGAGGTGAAAAGTGTTACGCTTTTAGGGAGTCATTTAAGCCTTAATCCGTAATTATTTGATCAAATATTGCCTTAAATCGTTCCTTTTGTCATTTTAGGTACTTTGGAGAGGAATTCTGGAAAAGGAATCATTTTGGACGTTTTTGGAGCATAAAAGTGAAGAAAATGACAAAGTCTCAAAATATGCTGGAAATTGTACCTGACGTCATCACGCTTTACCAGCTGACGGCGTCACTCTTTGACAACAAGGTGGATTATTTTTGCACTAGACGCCCCAGAAAGATTTTGGAGATTTAACACGTGACGGCGTCACGTGTTACTGGATGTAGGTCGTCACATTATAGCGTAAAGGGAGACGGCCCAGAGAAGTATATAAGGGGACGGCGTCAGAGTTGGATCTGAGCAATCCGAGGAATGTTTTGACGGCGAGGTGACGGCGTCACACCCTATAAGGTGACGCCGTCAGATTGTAAATTCTGTATATATTCGTCTAATTTTCATTCATTAGTGTGTGCAACTTTTGGGAAAAACCCTAGCTCGTGTTTTACAGTATTTTTAAGGGTTTTTCACCCTTGAAACTTGGATGCTTAATTAAAGATAAGTCCTTTTCCAAATCAATCAATATGTCTATGTGTTGTTTAATTATATCTTATGCTTGTCTTTCAATTAACATGCTAGGCTAGGTCTTTATTGTATTTGCTTGGATCTAATGAAACCTAGCTATTGATTATATGTTGTTGGTTTGTTTGTGATTGTTGTGGGTGGGTGAAGTCGATGTTAGGCTTAAGAAAACTGGCTANTAAATTCTGTATATATTCGTCTAATTTTCATTCATTAGTGTGTGCAACTTTTGGGAAAAACCCTAGCTCATGTTTTACAGTATTTTTAAGGGTTTTTCACCCTTGAAACTTGGATGCTTAATTAAAGATAAGTCCTTTTCCAAATCAATCAATATGTCTATGTGTTGTTTGATTATATCTTATGCTTGTCTTACAATTAACATGCTAGGCTAGGTCTTTATTGTGTTTGCTTGGATCTAATGAAACCTAGCTATTGATTATATGTTGTTGGTTTGTTTGTGATTGTTGTGGGTGGGTGAAGTCGATGTTAGGCTTAAGAAAACCGGCTAACCTCCTATACGGTAACTTGCTTGAACGTCTTAAGAAACATGAATCGGATGTGTACTACGATTATATGGTTGTATGTAATGCATGAGCGAATTCTAATGATCCCATGTTAGGAGCTTTTAGTCGGCTCGACATAGGAGTGAAGTAGGAGCTTATAGAGTTAGGGGAGATCGTACACGGCCCTACGAATGGTTTAAAGGAATACAACCCGTCATCCACACAATTACAACAAACCAATTAACATGTAAAAGATAGCTAGGGAGTAAGGAAATCTAAGTAAACACATATTTCTCTCATATAAGTTTCACAACCATTAATTTTTCTTGTTATTTTATTTTATTTGCAAAAGTAGTTATTTGGGGTAGTTGACTAGCAACTAATTCCGCCCACTCTTCCAAAACCTGAGATTTTTATTTGCTTTCATAAAATAAAAATACAAAAAGAATCATCCCTCAACCCTTAGACCTAATTAGAGTAGCTTTTCAAGCCTAACGACACTATTCCCCGAGAGAACGATCAATCCCCCGGTACTTGCCACTTCACTATACTACATCGGTCAGGTACACTGCCTGGTGGGGGTTGTAAGCTTCTCAAGATCCCTTGAGAGGTAAAACCTAAGCGCAAAGGTTGCAAAACCCACGCATCAAAGAGTGTATTCAAAAAAAAATAGAAAAAGAAAAGTGAAAAAAACATACGGACTACCATCCCGTTTCCTTTTATGTTTATTTTAAGTTTTTGTTATTTTATGGTTAGTCTAAGTTGAGTCGAGTCTTGGCTTAGCAACGCCGCATTGTACATGTAATTAACTAAGATAATTAACTTGTCACCAGTATAATATCCTTTATCCAACAAACCGTGTTTTCCATATCCCTACACCTAACGTTATAACCCTTTAAAAGACCTCTTTGATAGTTTTCCTAGGTGCTTACGCCAAGTGGTGGAGGTTTTTTATCCTTTCCCAAGCCTATGGTAATCTATTTGCTATGACAGGTAGTGAGTGATATTTTTCCATTTCCATTAGTTATATATTGGTTTATAACACCCGAGAGATGAGAGTATCCAAACACTATTTGTGAGGTGCTAGTGTATAATTTCCGTGCTTATTTTGACTAAGGTGGAACGATCATTTGTTGTAATTACTTTTATGTTAATGTTAAATGACCCCTAGCTTGTATTTTGGTTAGAATAAAAGCTCATTTGCTTGAGGACAAGCAAATCCCAAGTGTAAGGGTATTTGATAAGGAGAAATTTGTTATGCTTTTAAGGGTCATTTAAGCCCTAAGTCGTGATAATATGATCAATTATTACCTTAATCATTTCTTTTGTCAATTTAGGTACTTTTGAGAAGAATTTTGGAAAAGGAAGCATTTTGGACGTTTTTGGAGCAAAAAGTGAAGAAAACGACAAAGTCAAGAATCCAAGCTGGAAATTGTACCTGAAGGCGTCAGGCTTTACAAAGGGACGGCGTCACTCATTGGAACAAGAGGTGGATATCACAATTGCACTTGACGCGTCAGAAGAAAAGTTGAAGCATAAGGCATGACGGCGTCACGTTATACAGAAAGTAGGCCGTCACGTGTATTTCCCAAGGCGTGACGACCCAGAAGTCCTACAAGGAGACGACGTCAAGTAGTTGGATTGGACGACAAGAAACCCTAGACACGGCGAGATGACGGCGTCAGCCATTAAAAGGGGACGCCGTCACCATTGTAAATCTATATATATTTTTCGATTTTTCATTCATAAAGGAGGACTTTTGGTAGGGAACTTTTGGTACGAACCCTAGTCGACTTTTGCAGCAATTTTAGGGTTTCAAACCCTCTTTTCTTCCATGTTTAATTAAAGATAAGTGGATGTGCATTCCATGGACTTCGTTCCGAAGATCCAAATCAACACCTCAAGGACTTCCTTAAGATCGTAGATTCCATAGACCTTGATGTTGACACTCGAGAGACTACCCGACTAAGTCTCTTCCAATTCTCTCTGCGAGACCAAGCTAGTCAATGGCTAGAACGTCTACCCGCAGGATCCATCACCTCCTGGGATAATCTCACTACTCGCGTCCTTGCTCAATTTTTCCCACCGGGAAGAACCACAAAGCTAAGGAATGATATCTTGGCGTTCCAACAATGTCAAGGCGAAACCCTCTACGAGGCATGGACTCGATTCAAGGACTTACTCCAAAAAGACCCTCATCATGGCATAGACCTTTGGCTCCATGTCCAAATTTTCTATGACCATATCAATATCCCCACGAAGAAAACCATTGACCAAGCGGCCGGTGGCAAGCTACGTGATCTAAGTGCGGAACAATCATGAGAACTCATAGAGGATCTTGCTCTCTATGACAACGAAAGTTGGAATGATCCCCGTGGTTTGAAAAAAATGGTCAAGGCAATATCTTTGCCTTCGAATAATTCAAGCACTTATGACCGTAGGATCATGGAACTTGAGGACCAAGTCAAGTATCTCATGAAATCCTACGAAGCTCCTAAACCTTCAAGTCAAGTGAACAAAATCACTTCTTCATGTGAATATTGTAGTGGTCCCCACGACACTAGAGATTGCATGGAACTCCCCGAACAAGCTTTTGCGGACTACGCATCCTCGCGTACCGACGAAGCGGGAGAAAAGTGGTACACTTTCAAACCCGAGCCAAACCCTTACGGTGATTCTTACAACCCCTCTTGGAAAAATCACCCGAACTTTAGGTGGAAGCAAATCCAAAACACGCCCCAAAACAATTCTTCCAATCCACCTAATCATTTCCAATCAAATGGTTTATCCTCAAACCGTACTTTCAATAACAATCCTTCCAATAACTATGGTAGTACCCATAATTTTGAAGGATTGATGTCTAAATTTATGGCATCTTAAGATGCTCGTATATCCAAGTTTGAATCCGATTTCAAACAAAAGCAAAGCGAGATGACCAATAAGATCGACACCTTGTTGAAAGTTCTCAATGACCGAGAGATGGGAGCCCTCCCAAGCGACACGGTCAAGAACCCGAAACTAAACGTTAACTCCATTTCTTCGGTTTCGTCTCCTAGTTCTTGCCCGCAATACTATTCGGTCAATTCCATGAGCACGTGTTTCAAAAAAACCCAAATCCCTCAAAACGACCACGAGAATAAAATATCCAACACTAAATTGGTCAACAACATAGTTGAAACACCACCTATTCAAGACCTTGACGAAGAATTCGAGGAAGTCCGCCTCGAACGTCCGGTTATTGATGTTTTGGCACGAGCTCCATACTATAATGCCCTCTTGGAAAA